>LAPY01000834.1:146040-163935 GCA_000970635.1 Eragrostis tef
TCACCGCCAGCGGCTCGCCCATGCCGTCGTTGGCGACGTACCGGCACATGTCGCCCCACCGCGACAGCGCCCTGCAGTCGCGGAGCAGGTCCGCGTTGAACCGGCTCGGCAGGTCCAGGATGTGGATGTACCGGCCGGCGCACGGGTCCGTCGTTTCGCCGGCTCCGGCCGCGGTGGCGGCGAAGGAAGAGGAGGAGGAGGAGGCTCTGCTCTTGCCTGAGGCTCCTCCGGCGGTGGCATGTCGACGACCTCTTCACGCTCCGGCTCCGGCGAAGTCGACGTGCCAACGACCTCTTCACTCCCCGT
This sequence comes from Eragrostis tef, assembly GCA_000970635.1. Classification (NCBI taxonomy): domain Eukaryota; kingdom Viridiplantae; phylum Streptophyta; class Magnoliopsida; order Poales; family Poaceae; genus Eragrostis; species Eragrostis tef. The sequence continues at coordinate 146,347 of LAPY01000834.1, forward strand.
CGCCGGCGGCGCGTCGTCGTCCCACCGACCAACCGTCCCGACGATATTCTCCCCAACGCTCACCGTGAAGCTCCCGCGGCGGCCAGCGGCAGCGAGGTCGTCGGGCAGCGGGGGCAGAGGCGCGAGGAAGAGGAGCGTCCACACGACGAAGCACGCCGGGAAGGCGAGCGACAGGAGGCACCTGCCGGCCCGAAGCAACGCACGCGCTCGCGCCCGCGCGGACGATCTGCTGCTGCTGCTGCGGCGGCGGCGTCGCCGTTTTCTAGAGCTGGCTTTCTCACCAGTCGTCATCATCATCATCGATCGCCTCCAGCTCATCATCACCGCGACGCGCGATCGCCGTCGGCGACGCTGACGCGGCCGCGAGATCTCGCCTCGTTGATTGCTTTCCATTCCTCGCTAAGAAATGCTTTCCATCCAAGGACGCCTCGGACGCGGCCGCGGCTTGCCTAGGCGCTGTACCGATCGGAGCCTCTCCTCACCATTGTACGTCGTCCGTTATTTTGCCCCCGCAATCCAGGAGGTGGGCTCCTAAATATCTTTTTCCATACAAAACGTAAACAACAAAAAACTGTGGCTTGAGCTTCTGGTTCTCTACGGCCCCATGACGAATCTCTGAACAAATCATATTGAGGCCTGGGGACTAATCTGGAGGTTCAACAGCTACGCTGATGGGCGTCAGTCATACAGGATAACAGGAGGTGGCGTGATGAGCTCGTGTGTGGCGGGAAGATCAGGATTTTCAGGAAGATGCGTGAGTGCGTGGTGTTAAAAGAAGTGCTTGGGCCAGAGAGAGGGCCATGTAATTTGCCGAGTGGCAACCTCCTAAACTGCGCTCTGCTGTCGCCACGATGAACGGCAGCAGGGCTGTAGGATTGGATGGGCTATGCTGGGGACAGGGAAGCAAGCTGCGGCCCTTTGACGCTTGCCGCGGGGTTTAATTTGGCGCGTGCATGGAAGGATATGGCTGTCGAAGCTAATTACGGGATCCTAGCTCACGCATATGCAGGTTTGGTGGTGCTGTTTTGACAGAAGCCCTTTGATTTGTTTCTGAATTTGTTCAGCGTTCCAGGTGCACAGGGCAGGCCCGCATGTCAGGGGCATGGCAGTGCAAAATTTTCAGATGCGCGTCCCAGCCTTAAGGACAAACATTTCTGCTGTCTACTACTAGCAAAGTTTTAGTCATGGTAGCCAACTCTGTCCAATAAGATAATTACCACACACGATTCCTATGTAATCTGTCCAATAAGTTACAGTAACTATCACAGTCCCAGCCGCAGGTGTGTGTATTACTGTATTTGCATGAACACCTTGCCTGCTGGCGACAACTTCATGGCATGTTCAGACGTAGTAACAATCACAAGGCATTCATAGTAGAACAATTCAGGCATAAAGAATTCAAGATAGACGTCCCACATTAGGAGTAATAATTCAGATTTCTAGATAGACCGCTAGATGCAATACTTCGAGCATAGAAGAAGTTAAACATTCAGTTCTCCTAGAAAAGCACATAAGTACATAAGCAGTACAGCAGACACAGAAGTACAGAAATAGAAGTACTTGTTCTCCATCCATTTGCTATGGTCAATTCTATGCGGTTAACAGTCACGACATAGTTCTAACAGAACATCAAGAGAGGCCACAAACTCCTTTCTTACTCTTGTCAGGTTTGATTCTTCTTGTATTGTACTAGCCTTGTAACACTATGGGCGCGTTCGGCGTTTTAGTGTTTAGACTTTAGACCTCTAAAATCAAAGAGAATCTTATTATTTAGGAGTACTAAATAAAGTCTAATGACAAAACCCTTTTACAGATAGGTACATCTTTACGAGACGAATCTAATGAGCCTAATTAGTCTATGTTTTGTTACAATGATGCTACAGTAATGCTACAGTAACCATCGTCTAATCGCGTATTAAGTACCCTCATTAGATTCGTCTCCACGATGAACGGCAGCAAGACTGTAGGATTGGATGGGCTATGCTGGGGACAGGGAAGCAAGCTGCGACGGCCCCTTGACACTTCCCACGGTGTTTAGTATGGCGCGTGCATGAAAGCATGGCTGTCGAAGCTAATTATGGAATCCTAGCTCACTCGTATGCGGGTTTGGTGGTGCTGTTTTCACAGAAGAAGCTTCTGTGCTTTTGATTCTGAATCTGTTCAACGTTGTTCCAGGTGCACAGGGCGGGCCGTCTTGGTCAGGGCCATGGCAATGCAAAATTATCAGATGCAAGCATCCCCGGCTTGCTGCTGTCTCACTATAGCAAACTTGTCATGGTTTCCAGCTCTGCCCAGTTAACACGCCCCGATTCCTATGTTATATGCTTTTATAGCTGAAATGCAAATGATAATACAGTCCCAGCCAAATGTGTGTGTATTTGCATGTACACCCTGCCTGCTGGCGACAAGTTCAAGGCGCGCTCACTTGCTCAGAGCTACTCGTAACAATCACAAGGCTCCACGTTAGGACTAATAATTCAGGTTTCTAGATATACTGCTAGATGCAACACTTCGAGCATAGTAGTTAAACATTACAGTTCTCCTAGGAAAGCACATAACCACATAAGCAGTACAGCAGTCAGAGGTACAGAAATGGAAGTACTGGTTCTCCATCCCTTTGCTATGGTCAATTCTATGCGGTTAACAGTCACTGACATAGTTCTAACAAAACATCGAGAGGCCACAAACTCCTTTCTTGCTCTTGTCAGGATTGATTCTTCTTGGATTGTAGCCTTGTAACAATCATTAAACACTATGCCGTCCCCGCTGACCTGCAGAGAAATAGAATGAAAGCATAAGCTGGATGTGATATTCGAATAATATGTAAGGAAAGCTTTTCTGGGGATGTGCGAAAGAGCAGGCACTCTTAGAACAAATATTAGGCAGGAGAAGCAACTAGTAATTGACTAGGAGTGTCACAAGCAACCGGTAGAATGTTGTAATCCACAACCGTTGCATTACCTGCGGGTCTTCCTGCGCTTGGACATCGAGAGTTGCTTGACCTGCTTGCTCATGTAGTCGACACACTCCAACGTGGTGGCCTTCCTCCCTGCCTTGTAGTTCCATAGCTCATAGGTGGTGCTTCTACTGCTCAGGCGGTTGTACTCCCTCATCTCCATCAACGCTCTGACAACAGCATTGTGAGGGCCTTCTCCCCATCAACATCTATGGCTTCCTCCTATTTAACAAAACGTGGTACAATGTATATTTATAATCGGCAAAACATAAGCTGCAAAGTGGCACAAAGCTTACAAAAATTGACTTACCTGAGAGTTATCGCCAACTGCATCTATCTTGAAGGGCTTCCAGCTTGGGTTCTTCAGCAACTTCTCCCATGTGGTGTACAGTTTAGAGGCCTCCCTTTTAGCTTCTTTAGGAGTCAGCTTGGCAGCGCATGCAGCATGGAACGGCTTTTCGTCTAATCTCCCCATTTCCTTCACCCCAAGGACATGTCCACCACAGTCAATTTGCATGAATTCCTAGAACACCAGTTACCACATATCAGTATATCACCAAGTCATTATTTCACACCTCAAATTTCAGGGATCCCAAATGGACATGAATCATTGCAACTTCAGTGATATGAGCAAACCTTGATCAGAGTTTCTCGAAGCCCTTCCAATTAATCATCGGTGCTTGTACAATGGCCAGCTAGCATCTGCTGTCAAAGTGAAGACTTTGTATGAGCATAGCTGAAGCTAACAAAGAGAAATGACTAAACATGAACACAAATGCAAAGTCACAAGATGCAACCTTAAGTCTGATTTGCAAAAGTTGACAGTTTAATTTCAGAATGAAAGCTATAACAACAGAAATCCATGTACTTGCAAAGGTTTACTGTATTTACCGGCACATTTCTGTCTTACAGAGATTAGTGAGGTTGAGAATCTGTCTTTCATTTAGATTTGTCCCAAAAAAACGCCATTTCATTAGATTCCTCAAAAATAAAATCAGATTCACTTAACTAGTATAATAGTAAGATGATGGAAACCTGTCACTCAGAGCCTAACATGCAGTTCCGTCCAAGAAAATCAGATTCACTTACCTAGCATCCCAGTGCAGTCCAAGAAACAATACTAAGATGGGTCAAGATTTACCTTTGAGGGTTGGTCTTGGACAGAATCAAGTGCAACCCCACTCTCACTCTGCTGCTCATATTGATTTTTCAAGGCTTCAAACTCCTGAGCCTTCGTAATGGTAGCCTTCAGCTCCTCATCCCTCCAATCCCTCTCCTTCTTCGCCACCGCCAGCTCCTCCTTCATTGCCGCCAGCTCCTCATTTCTCGCTGCAAGCACCTCCTTTGTCGCCGCGAGCTCCTCCCTCGCCGCCGCGAGCTGTTCCAGCACCGGCACCAGGAGCTCTGGTGGCGCCGCGGCCGCCCTCCTGAGAGCCTCCTGCTCCATCCTTGCCTTCTCCTCGCCGATGCCGCCGATCAAGTCCTTCATCTCCATGTACTCCATCACGGCGTCCTTGTGGAAGAAGATCTTGGAGTCGACCTTGGAGAGCAGCAGTTTCATGCGCCCCTCCAACGGCCCATCGCCGGTACTGCTCCCGTCTCCTGCCATCTTCCTCCTCTTCTTGGGTTTCAAAGGGGCTGAATAAGCGCACAAACAGAGAGAGAGGGAGAGAAAAAAGGAAATGTTTAGCCACATACCTCCGAGAAATCACCGTCTGCAGAAACTACTAGCTACAGTTGTTGCTAAGAGGGAAAGAACCTAGCAGATCAAGAAACGAGAACGGAGGTCCCTTTTTTTCAGAGCATTTGGGGTTTCTTGGGTAAAGCAAGAAGAACAGAGGGGGACAAGGGGAGAGAGCAAATACCAGAGACGGCAAATGAAGTGGGGTGCTCCGTGATTGATTTTGATTCCAGCCTCGCCGTGTCCTCCGAGGCCCAGGCTCCCAGCTCCGGTGAGTAGCGAAGGCTGAAGGGGAAACTGGCGATTGCGATGGAGTGAATGAAGCGAACAGCAGAGACTCAGAGCAGTAAAGGGGGCGAGGGTCGCCTGAAGTGAAGTCAGATCGCCCTCGCCACTGACTAGCGGGCCAAGAAGTGGGCAGTGCGAGTTGTGAGTAAGAACTGCCGTTGCAACAGTAAATGTCGAAAAACGAGTGCTGCTACTGCTAGTACTTTCTCTCCGGAGAAAGAATCTAGCCCTCAATGTGCCCGATCACGACTCATGGATGAAGAAGGGAAGACGCAGTGAACTGCCATTTTCATTGGATGCCTTTTTGGAATTTTGATTCTCGTGTATGTTTAAGAACTTCACTTGTTTTCGTCTGTTTTGAGTGATTTAATCCTTTTTTTGTTTCCTAAAAGGGTAATCTTTTTTTCTGAAACCACTATCACTTCTTCAATTAATCATCATACATTGCAGAAGGAAATTTGGGGCGTGGGAAGGCCAGAGAATATCTACTCTATGACTATTCGCATGATGCTGAGCACAAAGATGGGCTGCCCAGTCAGGCCGCGAGCTCCTCCCTCGCCGCCGCGAGCTGTTCCAGCACCGGCACCAGGAGCTCTGGTGGCGCCGCGGCCGCCCTCCTGAGAGCCTCCTGCTCCATCCTTGCCTTCTCCTCGCCGATGCCGCCGATCAAGTCCTTCATCTCCATGTACTCCATCACGGCGTCCTTGTGGAAGAAGATCTTGGAGTCGACCTTGGAGAGCAGCAGTTTCATGCGCCCCTCCAACGGCCCATCGCCGGTACTGCTCCCGTCTCCTGCCATCTTCCTCCTCTTCTTGGGTTTCAAAGGGGCTGAATAAGCGCACAAACAGAGAGAGAGGGAGAGAAAAAAGGAAATGTTTAGCCACATACCTCCGAGAAATCACCGTCTGCAGAAACTACTAGCTACAGTTGTTGCTAAGAGGGAAAGAACCTAGCAGATCAAGAAACGAGAACGGAGGTCCCTTTTTTTCAGAGCATTTGGGGTTTCTTGGGTAAAGCAAGAAGAACAGAGGGGGACAAGGGGAGAGAGCAAATACCAGAGACGGCAAATGAAGTGGGGTGCTCCGTGATTGATTTTGATTCCAGCCTCGCCGTGTCCTCCGAGGCCCAGGCTCCCAGCTCCGGTGAGTAGCGAAGGCTGAAGGGGAAACTGGCGATTGCGATGGAGTGAATGAAGCGAACAGCAGAGACTCAGAGCAGTAAAGGGGGCGAGGGTCGCCTGAAGTGAAGTCAGATCGCCCTCGCCACTGACTAGCGGGCCAAGAAGTGGGCAGTGCGAGTTGTGAGTAAGAACTGCCGTTGCAACAGTAAATGTCGAAAAACGAGTGCTGCTACTGCTAGTACTTTCTCTCCGGAGAAAGAATCTAGCCCTCAATGTGCCCGATCACGACTCATGGATGAAGAAGGGAAGACGCAGTGAACTGCCATTTTCATTGGATGCCTTTTTGGAATTTTGATTCTCGTGTATGTTTAAGAACTTCACTTGTTTTCGTCTGTTTTGAGTGATTTAATCCTTTTTTTGTTTCCTAAAAGGGTAATCTTTTTTTCTGAAACCACTATCACTTCTTCAATTAATCATCATACATTGCAGAAGGAAATTTGGGGCGTGGGAAGGCCAGAGAATATCTACTCTATGACTATTCGCATGATGCTGAGCACAAAGATGGGCTGCCCAGTCAGCACTTTTTGCATGATGCTGATCACAAAGATGAGCTGCCCGGATGTGCAAGCATCTGCTTCAGCGACAAGCGGCGAGCACAACCAGGCAAGCCAAGCCACCTTGCAGAGCCACCTCGAAATTGGTCATTGCTGCTCCACTGTGATCATTATATCGTGTAGAAGGAAGCATCAATCTTGATCTTTAACAAAACCAGGTACTGGCCGTGACCACTTTATCCGTTGGTCTCTGAGGATTCATTGCTGTTGTCGGGCGAGCAAACCGCGAGCAACATGGATGAGGTGCATAGAGGTTCAGTACGACAACAAGCAGCGATAAAGTGATTACTGCCAAGAAGGCAAGAACCGTCTCCACCATGCCATGCTGGTAAGTGCTAGTAATCACATTCATCCAAGGCAGAAAAAAATCAGGCATTGAAGTGCCGAACATCAGGGAGAAAAAATTAGAGTGAGAGCTAGCTGCAATTCTTCAAACATCAGAGCAGCTGAACGTTAAAATTCTCCTAGAAAGCATGACATGGAAGCATCAGCAATACAACAGTCACAAGTTCCAAATTCATCCTACAGAGCTAAAAAGTAATGGTTCATAGGTTTCCATCCATTCCCCGGGTCAACTCCACGCGGTTACAACAGTCACAAAACAATACTAGTTTAAACCAGCAAGGGGCGGTTACAAGTTTCTTTCTCTTGTCAAGTCTTCTTGGCATGCAGTCTTGTAAGAGTCCATACCTACGCGATCCCAGCCGCCCTGCAGCACAACAGAGCAAGAGCGTGAGATGGATGTGTTAGGGCCATGTATAAATGGTATCTACAAAAGAACATTAAAGCAGATTCATCAATCTAGAACAGCTACAAAATAAAATTCCCTTTCATAGTTCATAACGGTGCTTGAATACATGGACATGAATATATCTTTGTTGTTTGTGGTTGTTTAAACTCCAACGCCGACCACAATTATTGCATCCATTTACAATTTATCAGTGAAACCTTAAGGCTCATGCTAATTGTCGAATAAAATGGACGGACCTTACTTTGATGGATTTAAGTAATATCAGGGGATATCGAATCAGCATCAATAGTAGACTAGTAGTGCTCTAAATAAATACAGTAACAAGACTATAAAATCAAGATACTTCAAAAGTTCAAAGATAGGGATTACAGTGATAGCTACCCAAATATTGTTCCACAATTATTGTATCCATTTACAATTATCAGTGAAACCTGAAGGCTCATGCTCATTGTCGAATAAAATGGACGGACCTTACTTTGATGGATTTAAGTAATATCAGGGGATATCGAATCAGCATCAATAGTAAACTAGTAGTGCTCTAAATAAATACAGTAGCCAGATTGTATAAAATCAAGATACTTCGAAAGTACAAAGATAAGGATTACAGTGATAGCTACCCAAATATTGTTCTTATTTAGATACAGATGCAGATGAGAAAGCATCCATGTAGCAGACAATGTGTTGAGGCAAAAGAACAAGCAAGGAGGCGAGAGCATCCATGCATAAAAGTACATATCCAGTAGTAAACAGGAAAATGTGAGTTCTTCATATTTGGTGATGTCAAATGACGAAACATGAAGAAGACATAGTCTTTGCTTCAAAAAAAACAAGACATAGTCCCTGTTCTTTAACTTACTTAAAACGTAACATAAATGGATCTCCAAATCTAATTAGAAAACACCAATACTTCTCCAGGTTAAATTTTGAAGAATTTATACTATTTAAGCTGAAATTACTAGACTGTGCAGGTGCACAAGTTTATGGGCTAGTAGGGTAAATGAAAATCAAATGCTTGAGCTAAAAGCTGTGTCACATGGTATCTATTAAACTGTTTTTATAACCACCAAAAATGTTATAATCCGAAATCTCCTTCTGTGGCAATGTCAAATGTTAGGAAATCGTACTAGGACACCTTTGCATTACCTGCGAGTTTTCCTGCGCTTGGTAACCGAGGGCTTGACCTGACTGCACATGTACTCAACACCCTCCCTAACGGTGGCCTTTCTCCCCTCCTTGTAGTTCCATAGCTCATAGGCGATACTTCTGTCGCTCAGGCGGTTGTACTCTTGCATCTCCATCAACGCCCTAACGACTGCGTCGTGGGCACCTTCTCCCCATTCCCCCTTCAGCTGTTGTAGCTTATCATCATCAGCATCCACGATTTCCTGGTAATGCAAGCAGCATATAATCTGTTACCCTTGAGAGTGATCAAAAGCAACCTGTGAGATACCAAAAAGCTTTCCAGAATTGAGATACCTGACTGTTGCCATCAACTGTGACTGTCTTGAAAGGATTCCAGCTGAGATCGCTTAGCTGCTTCTGCCATGATGAGTATAACTGATAGTATCCTGCGAAAACTTCTTCAGGAGGTAGTTTTGCGAGACAAGCAGCCTTGAAGGCTTTCTCATTGAGTTCACCCATTTCCCTTATCCCAAGTTTCCGCCCACCGGTATCAATTTCAAGAAATCTCTGAACACCAGAGTGGATATAACATCAGCTCCCACGCCACAAACATTTAAAACTGCAAAAATGTGTGTGGTATCTATATATTGTGTAATCTTGCAAGGACATGGTCGAACCTTGATCAGCTCATGCCTTACTGACTCCAGCTCCTCATTGCCGCTCACACAAATACCAGAGCTTTGTTTGTTTACTAACTCATTGCCAACATTTCTTTCAGATAGCTCCACTGATCTTGTGTGCACCTGCGTCCACAACAGCACTTGTAAAGAACAAGAGAGCCAAACTATAAATAATAAACAGGAAAAAAATCTACATGTATGCTAATGCTAAGAAATGAAATAGGGATTTTGTTAAGGTTCCATACATTATGACTTTCCATCTCCAAATGAGACAGAGATTGGTCTTCCACTTGACCACTGTACTCGTTTTCATAAGCACCATAGTCCAAAGGTCCTTCAGATGTCCTTTTCCGTTTATCCATTGATCTTGTTGCCACCTAATTTCGAAATTCACATTTGATAAGTCAATATAACCCAAAATTGGAAAAGATGAATGAACAAGGAATCTAGGACTTCCATATGTATCCAGGAAAGGTGTCTTGCCCTCGAAGTCTTGTCCTCTCATACATACTGGCCGAGAGGCTCAATGCAATACATCCATCCATTATACATAATATGTTCCACATACAAAGAAAACTAATGTAATCATGACTTGAGGGAGTAACTTTGAAATCTGATACTCTGATTTGCCAGGGTGTAATCTTACTGGATACTATAAAAGAGGAAATACATTATATTTTTTCATACATCCCAAGCAAAGAAGAAGCTTAGCTACAACTTTATTGACGTAACACTCAAGATTAAGTATCCAAAAAGAAGATGAGTCAATGATAACAGGATCAGTGACAGCATTAAGTTTCAATGCACAATGTGGAAAATTAATGGAAGTTTGAAGTGTCCTGAGCTACAAGATATTAGGGAGCACTACGAAATGTGAGGAGACAATGGCATTAAGAATTCAATTATTATTTGGGCGCAATGGCAATGAGTTATGGTTATTACCCTTCTTGGCTGGATAGGAGCAGTGGCATTTCCACAATGTTGCTCAACTTGACTATTCTTGGCTTCACTCTCTTGAAGCTTTCTCTTCAAAACCTCCAGCTCTTTGTCTTGTTGAGAGATCTTCTCCGTTGATTCTGTAAGTGCATCTCTTGCTGCAATCAATGTATTTTTTGATGCTAAAGCGTCCTCCTTCAATGCTTCCAAAGCCTCTCCATTAGCTGTCAAAGATTCCTCAGGTTAGAAATCACATTTTGACAGACAATAAATGGCTTTCGAGAGAAATGAGCGGACGGTTTTTTATGAGAATTGTACTAGATATTGTGACAATATCAATGAACACAACACCATATACTAGTCAAAAGAAAGATACTTTCAAAATATATTTTGATGTTAAGTGCTACTGACCATGCAGATCACACTGTAACCTCTCCCTATCTTGCTTGAGCCTCTCCTTCTCTTGCCTGAACCTCTCCTTCTCTTGCTGCAACCTCTCCTTCTCTTCACTAACCCCATCAATGACATTCCTGATGTTCCGGTACTCAGTCAAAGCATCTCTGAGATAACTAATCTTGTTGTCAACCTTTGAAGCCAATGCACCAAGGTGCCCTGCCATTCCTCTAACCCCGGACATAGATTCTACAAGTTCAGTGGGCAACATAATATAAACAACATAATTCCTCAAAAAGAAAAAAAAACATAATATAAACAACATACATGTTGTGTTCACCTTAAGTGCATCATATTATATAATACGAGTGTGTTTTTTCAGTTCTTAGCAATGAATTTCATTGTTTTCTACATTGTACCTAAACATACTTCTATAAGCCAAATCTCAGGTATTCTGTGGTCAAAATGAACATTCAGCATGAGATAGTAAAAATATTAGAATGCAGAATAAGGCACACCTTCAATTTGGACAATTGAGAATTTGAGTAGGGCTACATAAGAACCATAACCTGGTTTACTTTGCAGGCTCACTGCTATTTCATTCATGATTTTTTGGATAGGATAACAAGAAAGAAACATATAAGCCTAATATTCATGCTTTTTCATTCATTTTTCACTCATTACCCTTGAAAGAGGGTAAACCAATCTCACATGATGTTTTCACATAACTTACGGAAAAGTAACTGAGGTTCTAACACAAAACGACTGCAGAAATTAAACAGGTTAGAGGGATTGGAACCTAACACGAGTTCATATATGATCAGAAATGCATCCACACAGCAACGATCACCAATATTCTGAGACACACTGAATACCATCCAAGAAATGTGCAGATAACTAAATATTCACCTTATGGAAGAACAACAAAAACAGTAACCTGTTGCAACACGACCAACCAACTGTTACTAGCCCTCGAACGGACCTGCAGAGTGAGTATTCGTGGGAAAGTGAGACAATAAAACCATGAAGTAGTAGACCAAAAAAAAAGTAATATAAGATTTGTAACAATGCATGGGCCTTCAACTTTGAAGTAGCTACAGTTGCTTCAAAAAAAAAAAACTTTGAAATAGCTACAGAATCGTGATGGTCTGTGGAATGGAGAAAGAAACAGAAGATCCTTTCAGTTAGATCAGAGCTTGTTTCAGACAAGCATCCAAACACACGGAATTGATTAAAGAAACGAGAGTTTTCTTTCCAACTTTCATAGTGAAGGTGAACTAGTGAAGGAGAAGATATAAATAAGTAATCTTTTTTCGGCAATGAGAAAAACGCTGAAACACAAACACAAAAAAAAACACAAAGCTCCATCCTTGTAAAAGGATCACCTTTAACCTCCTGGAGAAACGCAAAGAAACAAAGATTCAAGGATTGCAGCATAGAAGGAAATTACGTGCTTTGGCTACCCACGAGCAGAAATCTCCATATAGAAAGCAGATAAGGATCAAAGCTGTACCCAGGAACAGTCAAAAACTTGCACAAAATAAATAGCATTGATGCCATTGAAGGAGTAAGATGGGGCAAAAGCATGAACGGATTATGTCCTAACACAGACAAGGGCAGAATATATAGAGGAGCATCACATGAACGCAATGACAAAAATAATTTCATTTGCAACCGGCAGCTTTTTTATTGCACACAAGAATAGGAGGGAAGCCCTCCCCAGTCACCAAGCAGGGTGGTCTGGACTAGAAGCACACAGAATTTCCAGAGCAAAATGGAAGGAAAAAGGCTCTCACTGCCCCCAATTAGAGGACAAACCAACCAAAATGCCTGCGCCTCCAACTTCAAAGCTAGATTTTTATTTTTCTGCCAAATGAAAGAACTGAAAAGAGGCCAAGAAACGCAAGGGACTTTGATCAGTAGAGCAATGTGCAAGATCTATTCTTCATCTTTCAGAGGCGCGACCTAGATCCACAAATTCCAACCTGACAGAGCGATTGATCTAGGGCAGGGGAAATGGGAAAGATTTCCTTTTTTTACTCAAAGACCAAATAAGAGTGCGGACGATCACCTCGAACATATAGAGCCGAAAGATTCTAGAACCACAGCATGGGGAAATCTGTGCTATGGAAATCCCTACCCGTTGATAGGATCCAAAAGCTTGCACGGAATTAATAGCCCACGGAGAGCAAAAGATGGGGCAAAGCAAGAAACGATCGCCTTCTGAACCCCGTAGCACACACGGGAACTCAATTCCAAACAAAGATAGCATGAACACAGTGAAAAATCGGCTCAAATGTGGTACTTAAAGCTCGGGATTTGTTTGCAAACAAGGATAAGGGGAAATCAGATTTCCGCCAAAAAGGAAGAAACAAGGGGGAAAGCACTCGGCCACTCACCACTCGCCAGTCACCAAAGCAGAGAGCTCTGGTAGTCTGGTGTGAAGGTAAGGTCTCCAACTAGGGCCTCCAACTAGCCAACGTTTCCTACAGTGTGTACTTGTCGCACGAAATGTTTACTACGTACAGGGAATTCAGAGTGGTAAAGAAAAAGGTTTTCTTTGTTGGGTAAAGGTTGGAGTTAAAATGGGGAAGGACAAAGCAGGATCAAATTCATGAGTTTAGAGGGGGCGAGGAGGCCATAGAGAAGGACCGGAAGTGGAATTGTAGGGGTGACCGGGGGGTAGGGGACGGATTTTAATGAAGTATAACGTGTTTAACATGTATAGCGACAATTTTTTTTATTACACACTCATAATGCATGCACACTTCTCTAGTGTGTTCGGCAGCTGCAGCTGTAGAAAAATAACTGCGAACACTGTAGCGACTGGAGAAGAAATAACCGAAACACTGTAGCTACTGCAAAGCAGCGAGGTGAACAGGGTGATCTTTATCAACGTACATACGTAAATCTTACTTCTATAAGCATTTTCGAAGATTAAGCCGGCAACTTAAGATTGACGAAGTCACCATTGGCGCCTCGCTGTCGATGACCATGTCGCCTTCTGCTGAAAGCACAACGCCGTTAAATCTTAAAAATTTCGTTCCTACGAGAAGTCGAGCCTAAGAACTGATGTGCTACTGAGACTCCTACAGTGACCACTTAATTTTTTGGTACATAAGGCTGCAAGAAGCTTATGACTATACACACTATACCTGCGATACTTTTTGTGGGCCTCCTTTCTTGTCTCATTGTTCCAGAGCAAATAAGGGAATGTTTCATGAGACTGGTGCCGTTTGCTTTCCATCAATGCTCTAACGACGGCATTGTAGAGGCGTTCTCCCAATGCCCTCTTTAGTTCTTGCAGCTTAGAATCATCGGCATTTATGACGTCTTCCTAGTCAATTGTTGCAATATATGTCTATAACTATCGGAGAACAGTCTGCAAAAATGCAATTATTTTGTTGAAAAATGACTGACCTGATGATTGCCGCCAACTTTCACGGTCTTAAAGGGCTATCGGTTGTGGTCATTGACCAGCTCCTTCCACTGGAGAGGCCACTAATCCAGCCTCCGAACGACGTAACCTTCTTGGCACATGTAGCATAGAAAAGTATTTGGTTTCCCAACTTCCTTTACCTCAAATAATCGCCCACCATTAATCTCCGATAATTCATGCAAAAAGTCATTTGTCATACGTATGATCAAGTCATCAACTGCCATGCAACTCAATTTCATGGGTCTTGAATTTATAGCTTAATGGAAACCTTGAGCAGCTTTGCTATGACCGTGTGCAAGTCCATGGAGTTACTCAACAGTTGTGATCTGATAAAGGCCCAATTTTCAGACCTCCCTTGATCGTGTCACCTTCGTTCATAGTAAAACTTCAATAAACACCATGCAACCCAATATATATAATTCAGAAGTCCAGTATGCAGTGATAAATGGTTAAATTAGTGCTATTTGCTTCAGTGCATTGATTCAGTTGACGTGAATATAAGCTATACAATAATCGGTCATTCACCACATGCACATGAAAGATAAAAAGGATATTACCTCTATATTGAGAGAATAAAATAGAGTTAGCCTTTTCGGCTGGATGGCCTCAGTAGCACATCCATGTTGCGTGTCCATGGTTAGCATTTGATGAGCATATGAAGGACACAAGAAACTCAACTAGAGTACATTATAAAATGCTAGTTAAAATGTCAAGAAGTTGCCATTGTGGGTTGCATAGGATCAGGGGCGCCCTCCATATGCTGCTGCTCAGCTTGAGTGTCTATGCCTTGCATGTCCTCGAGCTGTTCCATTAGATTCTTGAGGTCCTTTACCTCCTCTTCCAAGAAGTTATAAAGATGCGCTAGTTAAAATGTTAAAAACTTACCATTGTGGGTTGCATAGGATCAGGAGCACCCTAAAGCTGATGCTCAGCTTGAGTGGTTATTCCTCGCATGTCTCAAGCTCAGCCAAAGAAATATGTATGAGCAGCTATTTTACGTGTGATTGGGTAATACGAACTCATACAGATAATCCTATCACCTACATCTCACAAGTACGACCTCTGATCTCTTGATAAGAGCCACCAAAAGCGCTCGAAGGCTAGCCTATGAACCCGAATCCATATTCTACTACCCAGTAGGCTGATCCCTCCCTCGTTTTTGGATCATGTCTTTTTTCTCATGCTAATTTACCCCCCTACTATTTCTTGGCCCAGACACCATCACCAAACACACTACTCACCTCACTCACACACGCCCGACAACAACAGAGAGAGGTGAGAACTCAACAAACAATCATTTTCAGCAGCTTGAGCTGCCTTGCAATGGAGCCTAGATCCTTTTCTTATACACAAGCAAAGAAGTACAAAGTACAACTACGACCATGATCACTATGCTCCTAGAAGCAGCCATCACTTGTACTGCTGCAATAACTATGACTGCCATTATGGTACCAAAACAGAGCACTCAAAATTCTCCCCCTAGTCCCAGAACCTGAGCAGCTTAACTACCAACACTATGTACCTTTCCTTCTCATTTTGATAATATACTCCTATTGTATTGACGATTAGCAGAACTAAATGTATGCCGTTTGTAGTTCAGGTATGTGAAAATGTCAAATGCAAAGACCAGAACTCTGGTTTTTTACTGGAAACTACTTTATCCTTCTTCAGGAACATTAATTATGAGCAAATCTGATTTGACTCTTCCCTATATTAGTAGTGCCAAACAGCTCCCTCAAAAAAAAAAAGTGTCAAATAGTCCTATTTTGAAAAGAGGGGAAAGAAAGCCAACCAGCCCTGGTGTTAGGCAAGATAATAGTGAGTAATGTCGCTGGTTTTTCAAACAGCTTTTGATTCCAGTGACCAATTTGAGGGCAGGCTACCTCTTCTCTGAATCTTTCCATTTCATGGCAAAGTGGATATAGTTCACAACACAAATAGGAAACATCTAGTTAATTTGGTCGAAATGATTTGGATATTACGATGCAAAGTCTGACACATGCTTTGACGAACTTTTAAAACTAGCTAGCTTGCGCGAATGCACTGGTTGCCGCTGATTCACTTGAGTGGATAACTATGCATAGAAAGGATCAGAGAAACACAATAACTTATATCTGATCCTTCAAAGTTTACGAAGTGACCATCACGTCTTGTTCAGCTCGAGAGTATGACCTCCATGGGCCATGGCCGCAAGCTTCCCTCTTACATCCATTGGCTCCTTTTCCTTCTCTTGCAGATCCATGTTCTTGAAATGGAGCCGCTCTTGAACTATATGCTCCAACCTAGCCTTATCGTCGTTGGCGTAGGTGATGCAGTCTTTGACTTGTTCGTACAGCCACGACATCGTTATGTTATACGATCTTAGACCGGACATTCGATTTGATCAGCGCCATGAGCTCGCTCGAGGCCTCGTGTCCGGCCATCCCGTCGGCCTGCACCTCGCTTGTGGGGGAATTCTTCCGGGTGAGCAAACTACTGATAAGAAATAGTGCAGGACAATAATTAGACTTTACTAGCCTTTCAACCCGCGCATTTGTACGGGCTAGAATTGTAAAAGACATGTGATTAATAGTATAATTTATTTTAAAAAAGGTTAAGCTTGTATTCTGTAATGAGTGTCTAGAATATTAAATGTAGTTTAAACTATGAAATTAATAAATTTTATATTTCATGTTTTAACTTTTTTGGTACATAATAATTAGTATATATGTGCGGTCCATAGTTAAAATTACATGATAACATAATGTCAAATAATATTCAAATATTTAATTCTACTAACCACATCCATTGGATACACATTGCATGCAATGCACTTCTTGTTTCGTCTCCTCAACAAAATATCATGCCTTCTTCCACACTTATCAAACTTCTTTGTTTTGCCCTTTACTCCTCTACCCATTTTCTCTTTTACACTCTAACGCTATAGTGCTGGCGAGATATGCTTCTGCTGCGGACTTGCATTGTTGCCTTAATCTGTAAGACAACCCATGTATGCCCGGCCATTGGCCATGACCTTTCTTTTAAGCTTGGTTGATAACATAAACAAAACTTTCAATGCTTGTGATGCGAGGCGTTTGCCCAATCTTCTCGCCGTAGGATATGAGGATAACTTGACCCATGCAACCTGACGAACCGATGCACCAACAGCTGCTAAAACATCCACCTGTGACAAATGATTTCGCCCAACCACACGATTTGGTCGATGCCTAACCTAAACCACACAAGATAGAGGCAATGCTCTTGCAAATCACAAGGAAACACAAGAACAAGTGGTAGAGAAATCTCCCAATCCTTAAGGGGGCAGCAATGGCACAACCCTAAGGACAAGAACACTTAGCTTCTCTATTTTCTTTATCTCAAATTCGTGGTTAGGGTTTCCGCCAGGAGTACAAGTGCTATTTATACTAGGAACATCCCTCCTAGTTGGGCTGGGGGCCTTTCAAACAAGCCCGGGTCCGAAAGTTGTGGGCCTGGCCTTTCAAACAAGCCCAGGTCCGAAAGTCGTGGGCATGGAGCAGGCTCTACTAAAATGTGCATAACTCTCTGCGCAGAGCATCAATGGACTTTTCGTTTGTTGCATCTGAAAGTAGACTTGATAAGCTTTCTATC
>LAPY01000835.1:1285-23947 GCA_000970635.1 Eragrostis tef
GTAGGCGAGGGGGGGGGGGGGAGATCTAGCTGGATACGTTACTTCCAGGGGAGGGAGGTAGGATTCGGCTAGTTTTTCTTGCATGCTCACCAACATCAGCGCCACCACTAGAAGAGGGGCAGCGTCAGGGGTGCAAAAACGGCAAAATGGGAGCTGCAATGATGGAGCTGGGGGGTTGGGTGGGGGGAGACACGGAGACAGGGACACACTGCTCCGTCCACTCCCACTCACGCCTCCATCCACCCCGTATCCATCATTCCCTCCTCCATTCCGATCTTGAAATTTTCTATGACCACTAGCTGGATCGATCTCCGTGAACAATAGCGGACACTTGTCGAGCTCCCGGAGCTCGGCTGCTGCTCGATCGATCACTGTGCTGACGCTCACTGTGCATCATATCATGCAGGCATCGCGCCGCAGACGACTGCGGCGAACGGCGGCGACGAGGCGAGAACGGCGGTGGCCGGCGGCGGCAGCGAGAGCGAGCACAAGGAGGTGCGCGCGAAGCTGGCCGCGGCGTACGAGCGGCACATCGCGCCGGCGGTGAAGCGGGACATCTGCGCCCGCGAGCCCGCGCTGCCGCCGCCGCCGCCGCAGATGTCGACGCGGTCGTCGCCGTCGGAGTGGACGACGGGGTGGTGGACCCAGTTCCTGGTGCTCCTCCGCCGCGGGCTCCAGGAGCGGCGCCACGAGTCGTTCAACAAGCTCCGCATCTTCCAGGTGCTGAGCGTGGCGACTCTCGCGGGCCTCCTGTGGTGGCGCACGCCGGCGTCGCACCTGCAGGACCGGACGGCGCTCATCTTCTTCTTCTCCGTCTTCTGGGGCTTCTTCCCGCTCTACAACGCCGTCTTCACCTTCCCGCTGGAGCGGCCCATGCTGCTCAAGGAGCGGGCCTCGGGCATGTACCGCCTCTCCTCCTACTTCGCGTCGCGGGCCGCGGCGGACCTGCCCATGGAGCTCGGCCTGCCCACGGCCTTCGTGCTCATCCTCTACTGGATGGGCGGGCTCGACCCGCGGCCCGGCCCGTTCCTCCTCTCCCTCGCCGTCGTGCTCTACAGCGTGCTCGTCGCGCAGAGCCTGGGCCTCGCCGTCGGCGCCGGAAGAGAGGATTTATGGTGACTAGCATACTTTGATGACTCGCACACGAAATGATTCCTAGTATTGATCCCTGATCTGGCGAGAAGAGAAGGAAGCACTTGTAGCTTTGTAAGACACAAGGTGGAATACATTACAGAACTGCAGATGCATCTTCATCTTGTCTCTGAGACTGACCAACAAATCATGAGACCACTACTAATTCAGTACAATGATCTATCTTACTTTTCACTTCAATATATGTTCAAATATAAGATTTCCAAAAGGTGAATTTTTTCATGTGCCCCTGCAGTCATCGGCATATCAGCAAATTCAGCCACCAATTGACCAAAATTTCCAATAATTTTCTGCTACTCTAGAAAATGCAATAAAAATAGGAGGAGGTCATATCCTCTTAACGATGTTGAGTTTGACCCATCGAGCACTAAATAATCCATCTGTGCATCTTACCACGCATCAACTAACTATATATACCTAAGATTTTAAGAGAGAACTGAACATGAATTGGAAAATTGAAGCTCATAGGCCTTTTGAACCATTGATTAGTACATGCAGAGGTGGACCCACCTACCCACCACCTCTTATTGAAGCCCAAACGTTCTCTCTCCAGAACACACGCATAAAAGGCCACGCAGTCTAGCAGGGAGAAGTAAACACTATACGAAACGTGTCGATTAGATTGGATGAATCATTGATTTGAGATCAGAAATAGGAGACATCAGGAGCTACATCCCTATGGATGTTGCGGGTGATATAGAACCAGAGCGGATAGGGTCATCAGAATGTTCACTAACTTGCATAACATTGGATATGCTCTGTGGAATCAGAGGAGCGGTGGCTACGTATTGCTCATCAGTGCGAGTTCGACGAGTAGAGAAACGAAGCCGCTTACTGCATATCCGCGCAGTAGCGTGTTTTGTTAGACCTCAGGCAGGCCGGGCCGAGCCACCTCGACTTGAGCAATATGCAGGCAACAAGGTACACAATAGGTCGGAATAATGCAAGGTGGAATACAATAGAGGAACTGTTTGGTTCGCGAACTGTATCGCAATGGAATGCCGTTGCTCATGGACATCAAGCAGGGCACCACGCTCGCGTCAGTCATCACCATGGTCTTCCTCATCGCCGGCGGGGACTACGTGCCGCACATCTCGCCCTTCGTCGCGTGGCTCAGGTGGCTCAACTACAGCTTCTACTGCTACCGCCTCCTGCTCGGGATCCAGTTCCCCAACGGCGGCGGGTTCTACGTGTGCGACGACGGCGCCGGCAAGCTCTGCCCGGTGGCCGAGTTCCCGGCGATCAAGGCCGTCGGGCTCAACAACCACTGGATCGACGTCTGCGTCATGGCGCTGCTGCTCGTCGGATACCGCGTCGTCGCATACGTCGCATTGGACCGCCTCAAGCCAAGGTGAATGAAAATGAACCCGGGAACTTCGTCACCCATGGCCACCACGCGCATATGCCGGCATCCATCCATGCATCTATGCAGTCGTAGGACATGGAGGAACCCGGTCGATTCGCCCGATCGGGGCTAAGAGGGATTGATTAATTAACAACACGAGTTGATTAATTAGCTCTTGTTTAGTTTTGCCGTTTCTTGGAGATGGATGGTTAGAGTTTGACTAATCGAGTGATCAAGAGAGGATTTATGGTGACTAGCATACTTTGATGACTCGCACACGAAATGATTCCTAGTATTGATCCCTGATCTGGCGAGAAGAGAAGGAAGCACTTGTAGCTTTGTAAGACACAAGGTGGAATACATTACAGAACTGCAGATGCATCTTCATCTTGTCTCTGAGACTGACCAACAAATCATGAGACCACTACTAATTCAGTACAATGATCTATCTTACTTTTCACTTCAATATATGTTCAAATATAAGATTTCCAAAAGGTGAATTTTTTCATGTGCCCCTGCAGTCATCGGCATATCAGCAAATTCAGCCACCAATTGACCAAAATTTCCAATAATTTTCTGCTACTCTAGAAAATGCAATAAAAATAGGAGGAGGTCATATCCTCTTAACGATGTTGAGTTTGACCCATCGAGCACTAAATAATCCATCTGTGCATCTTACCACGCATCAACTAACTATATATACCTAAGATTTTAAGAGAGAACTGAACATGAATTGGAAAATTGAAGCTCATAGGCCTTTTGAACCATTGATTAGTACATGCAGAGGTGGACCCACCTACCCACCACCTCTTATTGAAGCCCAAACGTTCTCTCTCCAGAACACACGCATAAAAGGCCACGCAGTCTAGCAGGGAGAAGTAAACACTATACGAAACGTGTCGATTAGATTGGATGAATCATTGATTTGAGATCAGAAATAGGAGACATCAGGAGCTACATCCCTATGGATGTTGCGGGTGATATAGAACCAGAGCGGATAGGGTCATCAGAATGTTCACTAACTTGCATAACATTGGATATGCTCTGTGGAATCAGAGGAGCGGTGGCTACGTATTGCTCATCAGTGCGAGTTCGACGAGTAGAGAAACGAAGCCGCTTACTGCATATCCGCGCAGTAGCGTGTTTTGTTAGACCTCAGGCAGGCCGGGCCGAGCCACCTCGACTTGAGCAATATGCAGGCAACAAGGTACACAATAGGTCGGAATAATGCAAGGTGGAATACAATAGAGGAACTGTTTGGTTCGCGAACTGTATCGCAATGGAATGCCGTTGCTCATGGACATCAAGCAGGGCACCACGCTCGCGTCAGTCATCACCATGGTCTTCCTCATCGCCGGCGGGGACTACGTGCCGCACATCTCGCCCTTCGTCGCGTGGCTCAGGTGGCTCAACTACAGCTTCTACTGCTACCGCCTCCTGCTCGGGATCCAGTTCCCCAACGGCGGCGGGTTCTACGTGTGCGACGACGGCGCCGGCAAGCTCTGCCCGGTGGCCGAGTTCCCGGCGATCAAGGCCGTCGGGCTCAACAACCACTGGATCGACGTCTGCGTCATGGCGCTGCTGCTCGTCGGATACCGCGTCGTCGCATACGTCGCATTGGACCGCCTCAAGCCAAGGTGAATGAAAATGAACCCGGGAACTTCGTCACCCATGGCCACCACGCGCATATGCCGGCATCCATCCATGCATCTATGCAGTCGTAGGACATGGAGGAACCCGGTCGATTCGCCCGATCGGGGCTAAGAGGGATTGATTAATTAACAACACGAGTTGATTAATTAGCTCTTGTTTAGTTTTGCCGTTTCTTGGAGATGGATGGTTAGAGTTTGACTAATCGAGTGATCAAGAGAGGATTTATGGTGACTAGCATACTTTGATGACTCGCACACGAAATGATTCCTAGTATTGATCCCTGATCTGGCGAGAAGAGAAGGAAGCACTTGTAGCTTTGTAAGACACAAGGTGGAATACATTACAGAACTGCAGATGCATCTTCATCTTGTCTCTGAGACTGACCAACAAATCATGAGACCACTACTAATTCAGTACAATGATCTATCTTACTTTTCACTTCAATATATGTTCAAATATAAGATTTCCAAAAGGTGAATTTTTTCATGTGCCCCTGCAGTCATCGGCATATCAGCAAATTCAGCCACCAATTGACCAAAATTTCCAATAATTTTCTGCTACTCTAGAAAATGCAATAAAAATAGGAGGAGGTCATATCCTCTTAACGATGTTGAGTTTGACCCATCGAGCACTAAATAATCCATCTGTGCATCTTACCACGCATCAACTAACTATATATACCTAAGATTTTAAGAGAGAACTGAACATGAATTGGAAAATTGAAGCTCATAGGCCTTTTGAACCATTGATTAGTACATGCAGAGGTGGACCCACCTACCCACCACCTCTTATTGAAGCCCAAACGTTCTCTCTCCAGAACACACGCATAAAAGGCCACGCAGTCTAGCAGGGAGAAGTAAACACTATACGAAACGTGTCGATTAGATTGGATGAATCATTGATTTGAGATCAGAAATAGGAGACATCAGGAGCTACATCCCTATGGATGTTGCGGGTGATATAGAACCAGAGCGGATAGGGTCATCAGAATGTTCACTAACTTGCATAACATTGGATATGCTCTGTGGAATCAGAGGAGCGGTGGCTACGTATTGCTCATCAGTGCGAGTTCGACGAGTAGAGAAACGAAGCCGCTTACTGCATATCCGCGCAGTAGCGTGTTTTGTTAGACCTCAGGCAGGCCGGGCCGAGCCACCTCGACTTGAGCAATATGCAGGCAACAAGGTACACAATAGGTCGGAATAATGCAAGGTGGAATACAATAGAGGAACTGTTTGGTTCGCGAACTGTATCGCAATGGAATGCCGTTGCTCATGGACATCAAGCAGGGCACCACGCTCGCGTCAGTCATCACCATGGTCTTCCTCATCGCCGGCGGGGACTACGTGCCGCACATCTCGCCCTTCGTCGCGTGGCTCAGGTGGCTCAACTACAGCTTCTACTGCTACCGACTCCTCCCCGGAGGCGGTGGATTCTACGAGTGCGACGGCGCCGGAAGCTCTGCCTCGTCGTCGAGTTCCCGGGGATCAAGGCCGTCGGGCTCAAGAACCACGGGATCGACGTCGTCTGCGTCATGGCGCTGCTGCTCGTCGGCTACCGCGTCATCGCATACGTCTCATTGGACCGCCTCAAGCCAAGGTGAAAGTGAAGCCTCCTTCTACACTACACTTCGTCAGCCATGGCACCACGAGCCCATCCCGCGGCATCCATCCATCTATGCACTAGGACCAGGGATGCAAGTTTTCCTATTTGTGGGTCAGTGGGTCGATCCAAAACTTCTTCAAATGAACTAAAATTCACCCTCATCTCCTTAAGCTAGTACAAACAAATGTACTAAGCTCTTGACCCACACTACCCAATGGGTACTCACCTGCATCCCTAACTAGGACAAGGAACCCGGTCGATTCGCCCGATCGGGCCAAAGAGTGATTAATTAACAACACGAGTTAATTAATTATTTCTTGTTTAGTTTTGCCGTTTCTTGGATGAGTAGTTCGATCAGGTTGACCAATTAATCAGGTGATCAAGAGAGGATCTATGATGATTAGTGTGTACGATGATGACTCGGCGCAAAATAATCCGTACTATTGATCTGTGGCGAGAATTAGAGAAGGAAACACATGGTTGTAGCTCTGTATGATACAAGGTGGAATACAATATAGACCTGCAGATGCATCTGCGTCTTGACTCTGATATACTGATCAACAATTATGAGACCATCACTACTAATTCAGTAATCTCACGTGCCGTTTTAAATGATCTGTCTTATTGATCAACAAATTCAGCTACCAATTGACCAAAATTGCTTTTCTTCTACTCTAGAAAATGCAATGACAGTAGGTGGAGATCCTCTTCACCAATGTTAAGTTGAGCTCAACCCTGTCGAGCAGTAACTAGGCCTAGCAGTAACTAATCCATTTATGCATCACACCCCATCAACTCACTACATATCTACTCCCTCCATCCCAATTTATTTGGCATTCTAGGAGTGTTTTCTGGTGTCCAGATTCATAGAATGTTGAATGAACCTAGACAGACAGGTTGTCTAGGTTCAGAAAATGTTCAATGAATCAGATATAAAGCCAGAATGGCAAGTATTCTGAGACAGAGGGAGTAAGATTTAAGAGAAAATTGGACATGACTGTGAAAATTGAAGCTCAAGGGCCTTTTGGATCATTGATGGCTGAGTATATGCAGAGGTGTACCCACCCTCTAACCTCC
This sequence comes from Eragrostis tef, assembly GCA_000970635.1. NCBI lineage: Eukaryota > Viridiplantae > Streptophyta > Magnoliopsida > Poales > Poaceae > Eragrostis > Eragrostis tef. The sequence continues at coordinate 8,118 of LAPY01000835.1, forward strand.
TAGTATTATTGAAGCCCGAACCTCCTCTTTTCGGAACACACAGACAAAAGCATAGGCTAACAGGCAAAATTATACACTATACAGAATGTGTGGGTTGGATTGGATGAATCGTTGTGTTGAGATTTAGAAATAGGAGACACAGGAGCTACATCCCTATGGATGTTGTGGGTGCTATAGAACCAGAGCGGATCCGATTATCAAAGAGTCTCTCAACATGCACAACAGTGGATATACTCTGTGTAACTAGAGAAGCTGCGGCTACGTCCATGGTTTCAACGCGAGTTTGACTAGTAGGAGAATGAAGTCGCTCAAGGCATTTATGCTCATTAGCATTGCGTTACCTCAGGCAGGCCGGGCGGACCGGCGGAGCCACCTCGACCTGAGCAGTATGCACTATGCAGGCAGCGGGGTACACCGTAACTCGGAATAATGCAATGTGGAATACAATAGAGACCCGCAGCTGCAGCTGGTTCTTCTGTATCAGACTGACAAAAAAATTATGAGACCGTTACTAATTCAGTAATATCTTGCACCACCATTCACAATGCTCTATTGCTTATCATATCAGTATATACATTTCACAAGATTTCTAAAATGAAATTTATCATGTGTTCATCATACGCATAGTGGCAAATGCAGCTTCTGACTGATCACTAGTTTTGCCGTTTCTTGGATGAATAGTTCGATCAAGTTGACTAATCAAGTGATCCAAGAGAGGATTTATGATGATTAGTGTAATATGATGACTTGGCGCGAAAATAATTCTGTAGTATTGATCCGTGGCAAGAAGAGAAGGAAGCACTTGTAGCTTTGTAAGATACAAGGTGGAATACATTACAGAACCGCAGATGCATCTGCATCTTGTTTCTAAGACTGACCAACAATTATGAGACCACTACTAATTCAGTAATATCATGTGCCATTCACAATGATCTATCTTATTGATCATCGTTTGACTTCAATATATATTCATAAGATTTCCAAAGTGAATTTTTAAAAGGGGACATAAATGTGAAAAGTGAAGCTCAACGAATCCAGCTGGCAGTAAATAATCTGTTCTACGCATCTCACCTGGTCAACTAACCATACATCCATGATTTTAGAAGGGACATAAATGCGACAAATGAAGCTCATGGACCTTTTTAATGACAAGATACCTTCATTGATGAGGTTGATCGCGATGAAATGCAGAGGTGTACAAACCCACCACCTCTTGCTAAAGCTTAAATCTCCTCTCCATCCCGAAGACATGCATAAAAGGCACATGTAAGTATGTAGTAAGCTAATACGTTGGTAGTCAGAAGCAAACACTATATATAACATCTGAGTTGGATTGAATGAATCATTGTTTTAACATTTAGAAATTGGAGGCATCAGGGACTACATCGATCCCTACGCATGTAGCTGATGCTATAGAACCAGAGCAGATACGGTTATCAATGCGTCTAGAAGTTTGCATATCATTGGACCTTGCATAATGTACTGTTTTCTGAAGAAAAGATCATGGTGATTGACTGAACAATGACCAGGTGCATATTACAAGCTTACGGCAACACCATGTCTTTCAGCTATCTAACAGCGCTACGACGAGAAGTAATTGGCATGAAGGGCAAGTGAAACAAAAATAGATGCTGCGGCATACTCTTCTGAATACAGAGACGATACCGTTTCCATTTCCTTCAGTCCTTCTCAGAGGCCCAGAGATCAAATGCTACATAGCGTTTAAATTGCAAGTTTACTACAGCTTCCCCTGCTACCGCCTCCTGCTCGGGATCCAGTTCCCCGCCGACGGTGGCTTCTTCGAGTGCGTCGGCCCGGCGGCTGCCACGCGCTGTGCCCGGTCTGAGTCTCCGAGCTCCCGGCGATCAAGGCTGTTGGGCTCAACAACCACTGGATCGACGTCAGCGTCATGGCTCTGCTGCTCGTCGGCTACCGCGTTGTCGCCTACGTCGCCTTGGACCGCCTCAAGCCAAGGTGAAAGTGAAGCATTCTACACTTCTACACTTCGTCAGCTATGGTGCCACGAGCCCATGCTGGCATCCATCAATGCAGAGGAGAGGTTGATTATTTCGGGGCGAAGAGGGTTTAATTACAACATGAGTTAATTAATTAGCTCTTGTTTAGTTTTGCTGTTTCTTGGATGGATGGTTAGATCGATTTGACTAATCGAGTGCTCAAGAGAGGATTTATGGTGATCAGTATACGTTGACGACTCAGCACGAAATAATTCGTAGTATTGATCTTTGGCGATAAGAGAAGGAAGCATTGTAGCTCTGTTTCAATAATATATTTATAAGATGCTCAGAATGAATTTTTTGCATGATCTCCCAAAGCCATCAGCATCGCCAAATTCAGGTACCGGTTGCTGCTGCTTGCTGACAGAAATTGATCCTGCAGTGCCGTTCTGAATTCAGAAACGATACCGCCTCCATCTCCTTCTCGGAGGTCCAGAGCTTAAATGTCACGTAGCTGTAAATTGCAAGTTTTATTTCCCATTTTAGTAGCTAATATATACATGCGTCAGCCAGCTCCGAAGCCAGAACAGTGAAAGCATTAACTCTTTTGTAATACAAAAACATGATCTTCACAAATGTAAATTGAGCTCAACTAATCCTGCCAGCAGTAACTAATCCATTATACGCATCTCATTCTCACCACATGAACGAGAAAAGTGAAGGTCATGGACCTTTTTAATCAAAGATACGGTCATTAATGAGGTTGATCTTGATGAAATGAAGAGGTGCACTACCAACCCACCAACCTCCTCATGCTCAAGCTTAAACCTCCTTTCCTCCGGAACACATGCATAAAAGGCACGGTTCGAAGCAAACACTAAACATAATATCTGAGTTGGATTGGATGAATCATTGTTTTAACATTTAGAAATACGAGGCGTCAGGAACTACATCCCTACACCGGGGCCAGATGTAGCATTAGCAGAGCAAATACGGTTATCAATGAGCCAGGAAGTTTGCACCCCATTGGACTTGTACACTATATGGAACCAGAGGAGCAGTGGGTGCATTCTATTTTATAGTGCGAGGATAGAAGGAAACCACACTCATTTCCAAGAACAGGGGGAGGGAGCTGAGCCGCTCAAGGCATATCTGCTCACTAGTGTCGCATAACCTTCGGATCGCGGGGCCACATCGACTTGGTCAGTATCCAGGAACTGCGATCCAAGGAAAGCAGATGTGTGATGAGAAGAGAAGCAAAAACTTGTTGCTCTGTATAACACAAAGTGGAATAGAATGCAGACATCAGACCTGCACCCGCAGGTGAACCTTGGGTCTGAGACTGATCGTAAATTTTTTGAGACACGGCTAAATCCAGTCTTTTGCTGAAAAAAAAACAGTTATCTTTTGTGCCAACCACAATGTTCGATTGATTATTATAATTTGAATGTATGTTCATACGATTTTTTCATGGTGCTGCTGCTCGGATAATAACTTAGGGTATGCCTAGCCAATTTCTTAATGATTCGGTAAACAACTACATAATTTGCCTGGTAATTTGGTATACAAGTTTCAGTATAAAATTATAATTTATAAATAGTTCGAACAAACCATGTCTTAAATATGTATAAAAGCAGCTTACACTTGCAGTTGTTCAAAGGAGCTTTGCAAAGATTTACTTCTGTCTTTCTTATCTGACCTTCTTTGAGCATGTTCCGAAAGATACATGCAATATCCTTATTCCTCTTCATGATCATCGAGTTGAATCAACTATGATATGATAAAAAAAAGAGTTAAATTAAAAATATGCTTTGATCAATGACCATGGACGAGTGGAGTGGACAACGATGCCTCAATGACAATTGACACCATAAAAGTCACATGTTTTAACGATTTGTGATGCTCGAGCGGTGAATCTTACCTCGGCCTTCATCACCAGCAGCGAGCGAATCCACGAGACAGCCTCGCGTGTGGCCTGCGTGAGAACTGAGAAGTGCGAACTGCAATATGGAAAGCGTCATGGCTCCTCTAGAAAACGAATCGAGCGGCATTGCGGCAACAGACAGAGAGGCAGGCGGGCGTACGTGGCGCTGATTGGGAAATGTAGCTGCATCGATCTCGATCTGCAAACTCAGGTTGCGCTAGTGGCGGCGCAGCAGACGCTCGTCGCGTCGGTTTCTGAGATCGGGAGCGCTAGGCTTTGGCGTCGATGGTTTGTTCTTTGTTTGGATGAATTCTGGGCCGGGCTAGGTCCAATCTATAGGGTACGCTGGGCCCACCTGGCGTACCCCGTAGATCCCAAAAATTCTATACATAACGCGTGCTACCCGTAGCGCGATTTAAGATTTGTGCGGGGAAATAAATCGTCGGCCGCAGTGTTTTTTCTCCCTCCTCGCTTCCCCGAGCCGCGCTCCACCGGCTTCCTTGCGCCGCCGCCGCCCCCTCGCAGTTTCCCTGATCCGCCACAGTGGTCCGGCCTTCCGTGCCGCCGTCGCCGCTCGGCTTACCCGCGCCCCCGTCCGGCCTCCCACGCCTGATGAGCTCGGTGCTAAAAGGGATTAGTTAACAACACATTTTAAATCGTACACATATTCCTACGCCTCTTCGTCCTTCGTTTATCTCGTGCTTGTTTTGCTCCTGATCTGATGTTGATTCGTCGCATAACTCGTGGAAATTCAGTTTCTGCAGGGGGTTAGCTGATCTTTAGGTGATTTAGTCAATTCTGTTGTAGCCTAACAGCCTCGGTTGTATGTGAATAGAACGCATGCTGCATCAGTTCTCTCGTTCTCTCTCATTCTCTCGCTCTACACACCATATCAGCTAGTTACATCTCTAGGATTTCAAAACAGAACATCCCACCACTACATCAACTGGTTATATCTCCAGGATTTCAAAACAGAACATAAATAATGCGAAAATTGGAGCTCATGGACCTTTTGGACCACAAGATAAACTCATTGATGCGGTTGCGTGCGTAAGTGCAGGATGTATCCTCTTGCTGAAGCCTAAACCTCCCCTCCATCTTGAACACGCAAATAAAAGGTGCATGAAGGCTCACAGTCAGAAGCTATACATAATGTCTAAGTTGGATTGGACGAATCCTTTTTTTTTTTTAGGTTTAGAAACAGGAGGCATGAGGAACTATATCCATGTGGATGATGTAGGTGCTATGGATCCAGACTGAATACGGTTATCTATAGCAGCAGATTCTTCATATTAGATCTGTGTGCCCTATGAAAACAGAGGAGCAAAGGCTACAACGTGGTTCCTTGCGCGAGTTCAGGTGGAAACGGCTCGCCCCTCGAAGAGCAAGCGAAGGGAGCACAATTATATAATACAAGACATGATTTTCACCAATGTAAATTGAGCTTGACTAATTCAGCCAACAGTAAATAATCCATTCTATACATCTCACCACATGAATGAGAAAAGTGAAGCTCATGGACCTTTCTGACCAAAAGATACGTTCGTTGTTGAGGTTGATCGTGATGAAATGCAGAGGTGTATCAACCCACCAACCTCGTCTTGTTGAAGCTTAAACTTCCTCTCCCTCCCAATCACAAGCATAAAAGGCACAGTTGGAAACAAACACTAAACATAATATCTGAGTTGGATTGGATGAATCATTGTTTTAACATTTAGAAATAGGATGCATCAAGAACTGCATCCCTACTTTGGTAGCAGGTGTAGCAAAACTAGAACAAATACGGTTATCAATGACGCAAGAAGTTTGCACCTCATTGGACTTGTACACTATTTGGAACCAGAAGAGCAGTGGATGCTTTCTGTCTTACAGTGTGAGTATGGGAGGAAACCGCACTTATTTTCCAAGAAAAGGTGAGGGAGCAGAATCGCTGAAGTCCTGTCGCTCATTAGCATCGCATCTCTATGGAAAGGCGGAGCCACCTCGACTTATTAGGCAGTATCCAGGAACTACGATCCGCGGGACAGAAGATGTACTTGTTGCTCTGTAAAACACAAAGTGGGATAGAATACAGACATCAGACCTGCACCTGCAGCTGAACCTTGGGTCCAACGTCAAGAAAAACATTGGATCTGAGACTGATCATAATTTTTTGAGACAGGGGTAAGTCCAGTCTTTTACTGGCAAAAAAATAATCATCCATTTATCTTTTGTGCCAACAACAATGTTCTATTGATTATTATCATTTGAATTTATGTTCATACGATTTTTCATGGTGCTGCCGCTCGGATCTATGATTTGGGCAATTCGGTATACAAGTTTCAGTATAAAAGTAGAAATTGTTCAAACAAACTTTGTCTTAAATATGTATAAAGGCAGCTTGTACACTTACAGTTTTTCAAAGGAGCTTGCAAAGATTTACTTCTTGTCTTTCTTATAGTCTTTCTTATGTAACCTTCTTTCTTTGGGGCATTGCTCCGAAACATATCTACAATGTCCTTATTCTTCTTCATGATCTTCAGAGTTCAACTCTGATGTGATAAACAAAAGAGTCAAACTATCCCTCAAAAAAACAATATCCTTATTCCTCTTCATGATCTTCGAGTTGAATCAACTATGATGTGATAACAAAAAAGAGTCAAATTAAAAATATGCTTTGATCAATGGACATGGACGAGTGGAGTATGATGCCTCAATGACAATTGACAACATAAAAGTCACACGTTCTAACGCTTTGTGATGCTCGAGCGGTGAATTCTACCTCAGCCTTCATCTCCAGAAGCGAGCGAATCCACGAGACGTCCTCGCCTATGGCCTCCGTGAGAACTGAGAAGTGTGAATTGCAATATGGAACACCGGCATGGCTCCTTCGGAAAACGAATCGAGAGGCATTGCGGCAATCGGCAGAGTTATAGGCTCGCTGACGGAGAGGTAGGCGACCGTCGCGCTGATTGGGAAATGTAGCTGCATCCTGCATCGATCTCGATTGGGAGACATCACCGATCACCATGTCGGAAAAATCGGTTGCGCCAGCGGCGGGGCGGCAGACGCTCGTCGCGTCAGTTTCTGAGATCGGGAGCGCTGGAGTCGATGGCCACCCGACGTATCCTGTAGATCCACCCCTGTCGTCGGGTACCGCAGCGTCGCCATGGACCGCCTCAAACCAAGGTGAAACCATCGCTTTGGCAGCCATAGCCACACCCATGCCGACATCCATCAATGCATTAAAAGAACGGACTGCTTGATTAGCTCGAGGCTAAGAGGGATTAGTTAAACAACACATTTAAATCTTGCACGTATTCCTACGCCTGTTCTTCCTTCGTTTACGTCTCGTGTTTTTTTTTTTTGCTCCTGATCTGATGTTGGTTCGTCGCATAACTCCTGGAAATTCAGTTTCTGCAGGGGGTAGCTGATCTTTAGGTGATTTTGTCAATTCTGTTGTAGCCTAACGGCCTCTGTGAATAGAACGTATGCTGTATCAGTTCTCTCTTGTTCCCTCTTGTTCTCTCGCTCTACACGTTATATCTCTAGGATTTCAAAACAGAACATCCCACCACCACGTCAACTAGTTATATCTCTAGGATTTCTTCTTTTTTTTTGACGGTCAACCGAGGGGGGGGGGGGGGGGGGAGAACCCCCCCCCACCTGATTTTTCATTAATAGAAATGGAGGCCGATATCTCCAGGATTTCAAATCAGAACATGAATAATGCAAAAATTTAGAGCTCATTGATGCATTTGCGTGAGTAAGTGTAGGATGTATCCTCTTGCTGAAGCCTAAACCTCCCCTCCATCTTGGTCACGCAAATAAAAGGTGCATAAAGGCTCACAGTCAGAAGCTATATATAATGTCTAAGTTGGATTGGACGAATCCTGTTTTTTTTTTTTGAGGTTTAGAAACAGGAGGCATGAGGAACTATATCCATGTGAATGATGTAGGTGCTATGGATCCAGAGATTCCAGACTGAATATGGTTATCTATGGTAGCAGATTCTTCGTACTAGATCTGTGTGCACTATGAAAGTAGAGGAGCAAAGGCTACAACATGGTTCCTTGCGCGAGTTCGGGTGGAAACGGCTCGCACCTCGAAGAGCAAGCGAAGGGAGCACAATTGCACAAACGCTCATGGCATGTCTGTTCATAAGCACTTGTAGCTCTATATGAATTATCATGGTGATTTAAGTGAACCGAACTCTGGTCAACTGCTTGCATGCTGCAACAAACAGGAGTCGGGGCTCATGTTCAGAATAGGGCAAACATGAGTGCGCCATGTCTTTCAGGTTTCTAACAGCGCTAATACGAGGCGTTTGGCATGAACGACAAACGAAAAGGAACTCATGCTTCGGCATGGCCTTATGAAATATGAACTCATCTGTATATTTAGCTGCTCTATTGCATGTGTTGGCAAGTGATAATTTTCATGCTTGATTTACCTTTTTGATGATCTAGTACCAATTACCAAGTACCATAAAATGTGTCCTGTTTGTTACTTGTTAATCGCATGTCATGGTTTGCTTAAGCAATGCCATGCTTTGGGTATTGCATTTTGTTTTCATATCTTTGATGTGTGTCTGTGTTTCAACTTTGCCGCTAATCTGCATATGCATCAGCCAGCTCAGAAGTCAGAACGGCTTCGCCATAATGGATAGAGATCCTATACTCTCAAAACACAATCTTCACTGATGTTAAATTAACCTCTACAAATCGAGCAATAAATATTCCATTTACGCATCTCACCACATCTGCTAACTATATATCCAAAATTTTAAGAGAAAACATGGATGTGAAATTGAATCTCATGGATCTTTTGAGCGACAAGACACATTCAATGATGTTTTTTTTTTCTTTTTGTTGAACCACTCTTTGATGAGGTTGATGGTGAGTATATGCAGAGGTGTACGCATAAAAGGCGCATGCAGGCTAGCTAACAGTAGAAAGAAAAACCTTTTACATGATGTATGAATCAGATTGGATGAATGATTCTTTTGAGATTTAGAATAGGAGGATTCAGGAACTACATTCCAGTGCATGTGGCACGTGCCATGGAACTAGAGCGGATATGGTTATCTATTAGTCTCGAAGTTTGCACGCAATGTCTTTCTGGAACCACAAGAAAATTGAATAAACCTTGGCTTTCTGGTGGATATGGCACGAATGTTGAAGGGAAGGGGGAACGAGCAGAGCCACTCAAGGCCTATACATGCTCGTTAGCATTGCGTCACCTCTAGAAGGCAGAATCATGTTGACCTAAGCAGTATGAAAGAAATGAGATCCTATGGATGCGGATGATATATGGCGAGAAGAGAAGGAATTACTCTATATAACAAAAAAAGAAGAAGAGGAGACAAATACAATACATACTTGCATCTGCGTCTTTTTCCTTTTGAGACCATACATGCAGCTGCATCTGAATCTGAATCTTGTCGACCGACCCATTTAACACGGATTGTCTCGCCAAAGTATATTCATATATAAGATTTTCATCTGAACAAGTTTTCGTGAGCTCCAAAATTCATTGGCATATCGGTAGCTGCGGCTACCAGACTAAAGCCCCTGTCATGTTCAGTCTTCCGAAAGAAGAGAGCATGGTGAATGAAGTGAACTGAACACTGGCCAGCTGCATGCATGTCATAGCAACACAAATACCCTGTACAGGGAACAAGAGAGTGTTGTGTCTTGCAGCTCTTAAAAACAGCGCTAGGACGAGGCGTAATTGGCATGAAGGGCAAGTGAAACAGAAACAGATGATGCGGCATGCCCTTCTGAACTCAGAGAATTTAGCGTCTTCATCTCCTTCACGAGATGGCTAGATATAAATTTGGATCGAACTGCAGAGCAACAACAAGTTTTTCAGAGAGAGGTTACACGTAGCGTAGATGTGAGTGAGTTGCAAGTTTATTGGCCCTTTTTCCAGTGTCCGGGTAGTTCTGAGGTTCTTTGCCAGGCATTCAAAGTGAGAATTGGAGAAAAACAAAGATATTGGACAGAAACATGTTGAAGTAGTATCAGCTTGTTTTTCCTACACCATCTCAACCTTCAATTGATTGCTTGATTCTCTACGTAAAACGTATATTGGCATTGAAGCATACTTCTCTGTTTTACGTTCGCTACAAAACATCAGAAGTCAACTGGAGCGATTCCTCTGTTCTTTTATAACTGAATCTTCAGAATCCAAATGTGATGCATTCAGCCTTAACTATACAACATGTTCTCAATATGTGATGATTTTAGTATAGTTTTTTTAGCTTGAATTGAAAAAACATACCTTAATATGATGTTAAAAACAAAAGTGCCATGGAGCTTCCTGGTTCATTCAAAAAGCCGAGATAGACATAGAGAAAAATCCATTCTTTATAGAGCGCAGCCTTGTTTCCTTAAGTTCTAGATTCCAAGTTCAAAAATGATCTTATCCATTCTTAAGGCCATGTCCAACGCACCAGGGTGGCCAGGTGCCCCAGCCTCCACGTTCGCTTCGGGCATCCAAATCAGCAGGAACGGTGGCTGTAGATTCCATTAGCTCATGGACCTAATGGACCACAAGATATGCTTCATGCTTGTTCCTGAGGTCTATTGCGAGTAATATAAGTGCAGGGGGCAGGGGCGTACCAATCCACACACCTCTTTCCTTCAACCCAACCTCTTCTCCCTCACGATTACACACATATAAAAGGGACATGTTATGTAGCTAGGCTAACTGTCTGAAGCAAACGCTGTACATAATTTCCGAGTTGGATAGGATGAACCATTGTTTTGAGATTTAGAAATAGGAGGCATCAGGAACTACATAGTGTAGCGGGTGCCATGGTTAGGCAGTTCGTGCTGGGGCCTTCGGCAAGGACGCGGCCGCTCCTGCTCACGCGCACGTTGCGGCCCCTCGCCTAATTATCCGAGATCGACGACCACGACTTGTTCCTGCAGCTTACAGCCTGATGGAGAGCGACTCCACCAGGGGCACACATCTCCGGCCGCGACGCGCTACAGACTATCAGCTAACATGTGTGAACAAGCACGAAGTTAGCTAGAACGCGACACACCGCTCACGATCGGCGTGGCTCCCCCGTGGTCCGAACCATCTCTGCTCCAGCAATTTCTATAGGGGCACATTCGCTTCAGCACGCACGCACTGATTCGATCCAGCATTTTCTGTAGTGGCAACTGGACGCCTTGCGCTAGCGCCCCGTTTGACCCAGTGGATACTGCCGGTCGACACATATCCCCTTGCATGCATTGCGTGCGTGCGCACCACAGCTGCCCTGCAGTTTGCCTCTTGCTGATGGTTCGCATAAACGAATTAGATTAACCCGTTAGTTTGCATAAACGAATTAGATTAAGGTGTTGGTTTGCATCAAGGAACTAGATTAAGAGAGGAACCTCTGTAATATTTCATTTTCTAAAACTGGAGGATGCAAACAGGCAACAAGGAGCAAGCTAAGCAAGAATCGTAAGAGAGGAACAGAGAGTATTTGCTCTGAAAGGGCGTCGAACGGACGGCGGGCGTCTGCAGCGTCATGGGCGGCCGGCGACGGCGCGTCGAACAGGCAGCTGCCGGCGGCGCATCGACCGGGCAGCGGCGGGGGGGGGGAACACAAGCAGGAACGGTGGCTGTAGATTCCATTAGCTCATGGACCTAATGGACCACAAGATATGCTTCATGCTTGTTCCTGAGGTCTATTGCGAGTAATATAAGTGCAGGGGGCAGGGGCGTACCAATCCACACACCTCTTTCCTTCAACCCAACCTCTTCTCCCTCACGATTACACACATATAAAAGGGACATGTTATGTAGCTAGGCTAACTGTCTGAAGCAAACGCTGTACATAATTTCCGAGTTGGATAGGATGAACCATTGTTTTGAGATTTAGAAATAGGAGGCATCAGGAACTACATAGTGTAGCGGGTGCCATGGTTAGGCAGTTCGTGCTGGGGCCTTCGGCAAGGACGCGGCCGCTCCTGCTCACGCGCACGTTGCGGCCCCTCGCCTAATTATCCGAGATCGACGACCACGACTTGTTCCTGCAGCTTACAGCCTGATGGAGAGCGACTCCACCAGGGGCACACATCTCCGGCCGCGACGCGCTACAGACTATCAGCTAACATGTGTGAACAAGCACGAAGTTAGCTAGAACGCGACACACCGCTCACGATCGGCGTGGCTCCCCCGTGGTCCGAACCATCTCTGCTCCAGCAATTTCTATAGGGGCACATTCGCTTCAGCACGCACGCACTGATTCGATCCAGCATTTTCTGTAGTGGCAACTGGACGCCTTGCGCTAGCGCCCCGTTTGACCCAGTGGATACTGCCGGTCGACACATATCCCCTTGCATGCATTGCGTGCGTGCGCACCACAGCTGCCCTGCAGTTTGCCTCTTGCTGATGGTTCGCATAAACGAATTAGATTAACCCGTTAGTTTGCATAAACGAATTAGATTAAGGTGTTGGTTTGCATCAAGGAACTAGATTAAGAGAGGAACCTCTGTAATATTTCATTTTCTAAAACTGGAGGATGCAAACAGGCAACAAGGAGCAAGCTAAGCAAGAATCGTAAGAGAGGAACAGAGAGTATTTGCTCTGAAAGGGCGTCGAACGGACGGCGGGCGTCTGCAGCGTCATGGGCGGCCGGCGACGGCGCGTCGAACAGGCAGCTGCCGGCGGCGCATCGACCGGGCAGCGGCGGTGGGTCGAACCACAGTATCCACTGGGTCGATGGTTCTGAACCATCTCGCCCCAAGGCTGATCCAGGATGACCCAACAAACTCGTTTTCCTGGATCGCAGGTTCGTTGGATCGACCCAAACCACGCCCATCCTGACACACCGCGTCCTTCGTCTCGACCGTGCACGGCAGCTATCCTGCATGCGCACGACACAACACGGACGCGCTTGGGGACACAGCCATGGGGCTTATTCCAACATACATCCTATGTTCCTGCCCGAGAACACGGTACAAAACACACCCATTCAAAGAACAGGAGGAGAGAGCAGAGCCACACAAGGGCTAATTAGATTTTAAAATCTACCTAAAATAAAGACTCTATCTAGACCATTTATCTAGCATATGTGTAGTGTAGATATGATACACAACTAGTACTACTAGTAGTATATATGTTCGATGGACGGTTCAGATAAGCCCCTCAATCAAAGGTGTTGTAGATAAATCCACTCTCGCCGCACAAGACATATCTGTCCATGAGCTTCGCGTCACCTGGGGAAGGCGGGGCCACCTCCACTTCGGGAATATACAGAACAAAGCTGCATCTGCAGCCGAATCTTGTCTCTGAGACTGGCCAACAATTCTTTGAGACCACTATTAATTCAGTTATCTTTTTGCTCCACTAACAATGTTTTGCTGATTATCATTTCAATGTATGTACATAAGATTTTAAAAATGGAATTTTCTTGAGTTCTAAAAATCGTAGGCATATAGGCAAATCCAGCTCTGATTGACCAAAACTCCAATCATGTTCAGTCTTCTGAGAAAAGATCATGGTCAACGAAAGGAACTCAACCTCGGTCTGCTACTTGCATGTTACATAAACACGAGTACACAGCATAGGGGCAACATACATGAAGGTGCCATGTCTTGCAGCTTTCTAAAACTGTGCTTGAAAGAGGCGTAATTGCATGACGAGAAAGTTAAAACGTTTAGGCAATCTCCAAAGGAGTTGCCGTAGTTTCATTCAAAAAAGAGCTGCTATGGCGTGCCTTTCTGAAAGGATACAATCTCCATCTCCTTCTCGAGGGGTCTATAAATTTTTGTGGAACTGCCGAGCAAGAACAACTTGTTCAGAGGTCCAGAGCTTACATGTCGTGTAACTGTGAATTACATGTTTATTTCCAATTATAATAGCTAGTCTGCATATGCGTCAGCCAACTCGGAAGTCACTACGGCTCCAGCCATATTTCTTGTTTCGATGGTTGAACTATTTTTCAATACAATACACGGTTTTCACAGATGTTAAGTTGAGCTCAACCAATCCATCACTGAAAAATCCATCTACGCACCTCGCCATATTAACTGGGAGAAATTTACCTCATGACACTGCAAATAAGCATAATATGGTATATGCCACTGTCTGCGAGAAAGATGGGGCCCACCTGTCATTTAGAGATCTGTGATAGATACCATATTACATTTGCCTAGGTAGCTATATCTCTAAAATTGGGAGAACATGAATGTGAAAATTGAACGACGCGTGCAGGGGTTTACCACCCACCAACATCTCCCTCCCGAATACATCCATAAAAGGCACACACAATCTAACAATCAGAGAACCAAACACTGTAAACCTCTTCTCTCCCACGATTACACACGCAAACATGACGTGGCAGCATTTAATTGGTTGAACATTAGGTAGGTCTCTCCTTAATTCACGGAGGGCAATTCATTTTTTGGTGCCACATAGGACTCAGTGCGTGAGAAGTGCGTGGGAATTTTGTGACTCTAGCATTGCGCCATAAAAGGCGCCTTGTAGGCTTACTCTCTGAACCAAACGCTATACATCGTGTCTGAGTTGGATAGGATGAAGCATTGTTTTTGAGATTTAGAAATATGAGGATCAGGAACTACATCATGTAACGAGTGCCATGGAACTAGAGCAGACACGGTTATCTACGAGCCTAGAAGTTCAGAAAAGGTCGGCCTGGTACGTGATATGGGACCTGAAGAGCAGTCGCTACATTGTTGGATTACCAAGGGAAATCACATGCAAAGGAACAAAGTAGGAGCTTAGGTAAGACCAACACTGTCGATGAAGCCGCCGCCACTGCTCGCCTGTATCTTGGCAACTGTCTATTGCTAGACTCGAGAGGAAACAGACCGCGATTACAAGCCGGTTTCATAGCCCAGGGCCACGCTCCGTCGAGCAACTGCCTGGACCTGTTCTCCTGCTCCTCCTTGCGACGCGGCCGCGCAGCGAACGCGAGCCTCTCCTGCTCATGCGCACGTTGCCGCCACTCACCGAGCCATCCGGGGGCGACGACTGCGACTTGTTCCGGCAGCTAACAACCTGATGGAGACCGACTCCAACAGGGACAACACATCTTTGGCCTTGACACGCTAGACTCGCAGCACTTCGTTAGCCATGGCTACACGCATGCCAGCATCCATATATGCAGTAGGAGTAAAGAACCCGGCTGATTAGCTCGGAGCTTGAGGGATTAATTAACAATACGAGTTAATTAATTTGCTCTTGTAATTTAGCCGTTTCTTGGATGGATCAAGAAAGGAATTATGTTGATTAGTATTGATGATGTCTAATTAGTAGTATTGATCTGCCGCGAGAAGAGAAGGAAACACACGATTAATTGTAGCTTTGTCTGTGGTGCCCCACCGTAGATTCCTTAAAAAAAACTCTTTTTAATACATGACACAATCTTCCCTGATGTTAAGTTGATTTTTTTCTGACTGAAATGTTTAGTTGGATTCAACCAATAGAGCACAGAATAACCCTTCTGCAAATCTTACCACGTCAGCTAATTATATCTCCCAGATTTTTAGAGAACATGAGTGCGAAATTGAAGCTCATGGACGTTATGGACCACAAGATACGCTTGTTCACGAGGTCGATTGCCAGTAAGTGCAGGGGTCACAGGCGCACATCCAATCCACCCACCTGCTCTTGTTAAACTAAAGCATAAACAACTTCTCCCTCAGGGCCTCAATCTCGTCCCCCTCATGATTACACGCATAAAAAGGCGCATGTAGGCTGTCTGTCTGAAGCAAACGCTATACTGCATAATGTCTGAGTTGGATAGGATGAACCGTTGTTTTGAGATTTAGAAATAAGAGGCATCAGGAACTACATCATGTTGCGGGTGCCATGGTGTTAGGAATAAGCCTGACAATGGTTATGCTGTTAGTGTTCGTGTCGTCGGTAAGGACGCGGCCGCTCGTGCTCATGCGCACGTTGCGGCCCCTAACCGAGCCATCCGAGAGCGACAGCCACGACTTGTT
>LAPY01000835.1:80112-91034 GCA_000970635.1 Eragrostis tef
TTGCATCAATGGAATAGCTTTTGGTTGGATCAAATTCGTGTTCATCTTCTTCCTCCCGAGTTTTCTCTTTTTTCTATTTTCGGAGGTATTTTCGTGGGTTTTTTTATTCTCCTTGTGTGATGTGTTTCGGGACGGATTTCTTGAAGAATCTTGGTGCTATGATGTGCTAGAACGTTCCTAGATAGGTACTTGACCAAATCTAAGGCACGAGCACCTTCGATTTCATGGATTTGTGAAGGTTCCTCCAAACCCTAGTTCATCCGGTGAAATCCAAAATTCGTGTGGAGTTCTTGGTGTTTTTGGTATGGATCCTTTTGGATGATGTTCTCCATCTTATGGTGAAGCTATGGTTCAAATTTCATGAATTTTGGAGGTCGTTTGGTCGGATTTCGAGTTGTGGATCATCCGTTCCCGAGTTTTCTTCGTGCTGTACTGTAGCTGAAGGAAGTTCCGTGACTTGAAGGAAGTTCCGTCAATATGCTGAAGGAAGTTCCGTGAGTTGTAGGAAGTTTCGTCAGTTACAGAAAGTTGTTGTCGGAACATCCGTGACTTGACGGAACTTCCGTGGCTGTTCACTCCGGAACATCCGTGACATGACGGAACATCCGTGATTGTTTAGTAAATTTTTGTCAGAACATCCTTCAGTTGTAAGAACATCCGTCAAAGTACTAAAACATCACACCGGAACATCCGGAAGAGGTTCGGAACATCCGTCAAGGTTTTGAGTTGGGTCTCATTCTCTTGATTGTTCTTTGTCCATTTTGCTTTCGCATTTGCTTATATCACTTCTCAACCATTCCTAGGATTAGCATATCATTTCCAATTGATGTGTGTGGTCTTGATGGTTGAAAGAGAGGTGCGTTGGGTTGAAATTGGGACATAGGCCAAGTTCTATCGAAGAATTTTTATTGGCTCCCATTCACCCTCCCTCTGGTCGCCTTCTCGGTCCTTCAAGCTTGCAAAATCTCCAACTAAATAGGAGAGGCGTATCACAATGAGAGCCTAAAACTTCTCAAGACATGCAACCTGTAGAAACCAACTGCATTGGAATGCATATATGTATAGGAACTGGGTTACATGATGATGCACACATACAGTTCTTGTGAAGAATATGCAGGGCCTGACTTCTAGCATTAACTGATGTGATGTGTTTCTTGTCATACATAATGGTTCTTACTTTTGAAATTGGATCACAAAGATTACTCCCTCCGTCCAGAAATATAGTGTCCATTGAGTTTTGTCCTAAGTCAAAAAAATTTTGTACTTTGACCAACAATATATAAAAAGATATATTGTTTCAAACTAAAAGAGTTAAATATTATGATAGTTCATTTTATGATGAATCTAGTAACATCATTTTTGTGTTGTCAATATTTATGATTTTTCGGTAATTGACTATCAAAGTTTGAAAAGTTTGACTTAGAACAAAAACTCAATAGACACTATATTTTTAAACGGATGGAGTAAAATCTTGATGCGAAAATCCGGCGGACTTTTATAGCGCTTTAGATTCAGTAGTTGTGGAGCCGGTCTTTAATGAAGTATGTTCCCAGAAATGTGGTGCTCTTGTTTTGCTCAGTCACCTTGTGCGTATCTTGACTCTGAACCTATGGTAAACTAGTACATGCTGTAATGAGGAGATTCTTACTTTTTCGTCTCTCGTTTTTTTTTTGACGAAATGTTCAGAAATATAAGAACCTGGTCTCTCCCTTTTCTTTTTTGGATCCTATAATTTCTTGACCCACATGTTAGTGACTCAAAGGCACACAAAGTCACCATTTTACAAAGGTAAAGGATCTCAATATGATGTGATGATGATTGATGAACTAGTGACGAACCAAACTTCTCTGAAATATAAGTGATACGAATAACTTGCAGGGGTGCGCGACCAAGTTTTAAAGCACACACTTAATGGCTCATGATTAACTGTAACATAAGCAACCTGCTGTCTAACCAACTAGTAAGCACTGAAGCACATAGCCACATACGGAAGTTGGGCCTATCGGGTCGCAAACACATTGAGCTAACCAAACAAGAGCTGTAGATGGGCCAAACTTGGGTTTATCTGTCTGGACTTGCCTAAATAAAAATTGGGCCTATCTCAATCCTCAGCTGGACACCCTAAGCGGTCGTCAGCACTGGCTTAGCTCAAAAATATAAAAAGCTGTCGACACTGGCTAAAAAAAAAAACCGTAGCCGCAAGTCTACTAAAATATCATGAATTGATAACTTAAAGTCTATAAACGTCCTTGTCCAAGCGATTATTCTACAAGGACCTCAGTCGAAGATCTAACTTGCGAGCATTTCAAAGAAAAAAAAGTCAAGTCCGCAGCACATGCGCTGAACTCAATTAATTAGACGAGATGCTGCACAAATAGTTTTGTGCGGCTGCTTACTCATAAGTCTACCGCCCTTGACTGCTGACTTAAGAATTGAGATCCCAAGCCCCTCATCATGACAACGAAAGTAAACATGGAACTCTCAGCACGTGGTTCTACTTTCTACTCCCTCCGGTCTTCTGTTCGTGACTAAAGGAACAAGCGTCTCATAATTGTCAAAAGCACAGAGGAATAAATAGGAACAATAATTATCAAAATACTCAGCCAGGGCTACTCCCGTGAAAGAGCAAGGTATTGTCATGTACGGACAACATGCTTACGCCATGCATGGAAATAAAGTGTAGTCACTAATTTTGATTAGATTTGCTCTCGTAACAATGCGACAAAACCTTGGTACGCCACTCGCTAGGAATTTTCAGTCTCTACTAGAAGTTGGATGAACATAAATCGATAAAAAATTTCATATGCAATTAAAGGTTTATTCACTGGTACTGCAACAACCAAAACCCACAAAACTTTCCTACATGCAAAGATTCAAAGCATTCTGGAAACTCTATTTTGGGATCGGATCCTACCAGGAAATACTTGCGGAATGCTTACAGGGACTAATTCAGGCCATATCATTCTGAACGTGTCAATTCAAAAAATTTAACATTTTATCTCACTGACCATATATATGGGGTTCAGGCCCACATGGCAACTCTAAACTGTAATCCTATACTAGATGGCAAGATGCATGTCATATCGCGAAATCCCGAGCTTACCCGTCAATCTTAGAGGCCACTCTGGGTTAAGATAGAATCACACACATCTTTATGCTTGTGAACATTCCAGGTCGTCCATGTTTGTCTCAAATCACAACTGGCAACTTGTCGTACAGCAATCCCAATCATTTTTTTAGAAACTGCATGCGACGAATTATCATTTGACTCGTTTGTTTCTTAAGCACATGCCGAGACCCAGTTGCTGGTCAAAAACACATGCAACTATCGCTTGCCTATAAGTACCCGTGCAATCCAGCAGAGGAGCCACCAAAAAATCTGGTTGCATATGCAGAAGATGGCAACTACACTTGCAGTTGGCTCTGTCAATGATGCTCAGGAGCTGCGTAAGGCTCCAACTTTCCACCGAAGTCTGTGGGGTGATTTCTTCCTGACATACCAGCCTCCCACTGCGCCACAGGTAACTTCTGCATCATCAAAATGAAGCTACAATGAGATTCTGATCAACAAAAAAAAAACTGATCATTGTTGCTTGTCTTGTCGTAGCGTGCACACATGGAGGAAAGGGTTGAAGTGTTAAAAGAACAGGTCAGGAAGATGTTGGAGGGCACAAAGGAGATACCAAAAATATTGGATCTTATAATCACGCTACAACGCCTTGGACTGGATAACCACTATGAGAATGAGATCGAAGAGCTGTTGAACTTTGTTTACTGTTCTGAATATGACGATAAAGATCTGCTTTTAGTTTCACTGCGATTTTATCTTCTTCGAAAGAATGGCCATGATGTGCCATCTGGTAAGGCCTAGTTGTTCCTCGAAAAACTTCTCAGAAGACAACAACAATAATAATATTATATATACTTATTATATACTACTTCTTCTCTTGAATTGATGCGCCTATTAGCTCAAATTTGAGCTAATGGATGTCATCAATGAAGGAACGATGGAACACAATTACTACTTAGTATTCTTGTAAAACAATAAAGAAGTACTAAATATAATAACGGCATGTTGTATGTTATTTGTATTCTTTTGGATCTATACAACTAATATTTTTTTTCTTCAACTGACTTGCAGATGTGTTTAATAATTTTAAAGATAAGGAAGGAAATTTTGCTGCTGATGATATACAAAGTCTATTGAGTTTATATAATGCAGCATATCTAAGGACCCATGGAGAGAAAGTACTTGATGAAGCAATTGTATTCACTAGAGGCAAACTTGAAGCTGCATTAGAGTCTTTGGAATCGACAGTAGCTGATGAAGTGACGCTTACCCTTCAAACACCTCTCTTTCGAAGGGTTAGAATATATGAAACTAGAAATTATATCCCAACTTTGTTCCTCGAAAAACTTCTCAGAAGAAAGCAATAATAATACTATATATACTCCTCCTGCTAATGGATGTCATCAATGAAGGAACGATGGAACACAATTACTACTTAGTATTCTTGTAAAACAATAAAGAAGTACTAAATATAATAACGGCATGTTGTATGTTATTTGTATTCTTTTGGATCTATACAACTAATATTTTTTTTCTTCAACTGACTTGCAGATGTGTTTAATAATTTTAAAGATAAGGAAGGAAATTTTGCTGCTGATGATATACAAAGTCTATTGAGTTTATATAATGCAGCATATCTAAGGACCCATGGAGAGAAAGTACTTGATGAAGCAATTGTATTCACTAGAGGCAAACTTGAAGCTGCATTAGAGTCTTTGGAATCGACAGTAGCTGATGAAGTGACGCTTACCCTTCAAACACCTCTCTTTCGAAGGGTTAGAATATATGAAACTAGAAATTATATCCCAATTTATGAGAAGGAGGCTGCACGAAATGAGGCCATATTGGAGTTTGCAAAATTGAATTTTAACCTTCTTCAATTGCTTTATTGTGAGGAGTTAAAGAATGTCACACAGTAAGATTACTCAAACTTTGAGTTTAAAGTTCTTGTCACTTATTGTCAATTACACAATATATTTTGCTCGATATCATTGACAATACATTTACCGTGATATCATTGCAGGTGGTGGAAGGAATTTAATGTTGAAAGTAATTTAAGTTTTATCCGAGATAGAATAGTGGAAATGCATTTCTGGATGACAGGAGCATGCTCTGATCCAAAATATTCCCTTTCACGAGTTGTATCCACAAAGATTACAGCATATATCACCATATTAGATGATATCTTTGATACGTACGGTACAACAGAGGAGGCATTACTGCTTGCAGAGGCAATGTACAGGTACAAGAGTTTCCCTTACAATCTAATAATCCATATTCTTACAACCAAAACTCCACTAACTTGACTATGGACTGCTCCATTTTTTTCAACAAAAGATCTAATTATTGGATTGTAAGAGTTCTATGTCGGTAAAAAATAATAACAATTCTCGTACTGAAGAAAATACATACTTTGAACCATATACCCCCAACAACCAAACATTGGCATTCTGATATGAAATGTTGAATAAGACACTATTTGGTCAATGAACTATTGAATGGAATGTAAAATGCAGGTGTGAGGAGAGTGCCACGGAACTACTTCCAGAGTACATGAAGGATTTCTACATGTTCTTCTTGAAAACATTTGATTCGTTTGAGGATGAATTTGGACCAAACAGAAGCTATCGGGTGTTTTATCTCAAAGAAGTGGTAAGTATTATATTTTTCTTATGATGTTGATAGCAAATCTTCGTTTAACGATCAGTCTGGGTGCACAATTATATGAACTATAATCTGGAGTTATATATTTGTGCATTCAATGCAGTTAAAGATGTTGGTCCGTGGGTACTCTCAAGAGATAAAATGGCGTGACGAACATTACATTCCAAAAACAATCGATGAACATCTAGAACTTTCAAGAGCAACTGTTGGAGCTTTTGAAGTGACATGTGCTTCGTTTGTTGGGATGAGTGAAATCGTGACAAAGGAAATCCTTGATTGGCTTTTGACATATCCGAAACTTATTAAGAGTTACACAACACTTTCACGACTCTGCAATGATATCTCGTCAACTAAGGTCTTTTCTCTATCTTGGACACCTGCATATGATCCTTTAACTGCTTTTAGGCAGCTTAGAATATGGTTAGAGAAATTTTACTTTCGCACCAAATTGTCTCACTGGAATATCATAGGATGCATGATCATAATTTAATAGCTCCAGAGTTAAGAAATACCTAACTAGTGTTTGTTCGTGTTGCAGCGTGAGCAAGAAGGAGGCCACTATGCTTCAACTGTCCAATGTTATATGTTGCAGCATGAGACAACAATGCACGATGCATGTGAAAAGATAAAAGAGTTAACTGAAGATTCATGGAAGGATTTGATGAAACTCAACATTACACCAACAGATCAGCCGAAGGTCGTGGCACAAACGGTCATTGATTTTGCCAGGACCGCTGACTACATGTACAAGAAAACAGACGCGTTCACTTTCTCCCATACAATCAAAGATATGATAGCATTACTCTATATGGAGCCAACACTAGTGTACCACACTTGAAGTTATATTGAATAAAGTGGCATATCAACCTGATCAGCTATCGGGTGTTTTATCTCAAAGAAGTGGTAAGTATTATATTTTTTTCTTATGATGTTAATAGCAAATATTTGTTCAACGATCAGTCTGGGTGCACAATTATATGAACTATAATCTGGAGTTATACATATGTGCATTCAATGCAGTTAAAGATGTTGGTCCGTGGGTACTCTCAAGAGATAAAATGGCGTGACGAACATTACATTCCAAAAACAATCGATGAACATCTAGAACTTTCAAGAGCAACTGTTGGAGCTTTTGAAGTGACATGTGCTTCGTTTGTTGGGATGAGTGAAATCGTGACAAAGGAAATCCTTGATTGGCTTTTGACATATCCGAAACTTATTAAGAGTTACACAACACTTTCACGACTCTGCAATGATATCTCGTCAACTAAGGTCTTTTCTCTATCTTGGACACCTGCATATGATCCTTTAACTGCTTTTAGGCAGCTTAGAATATGGTTAGAGAAATTTTACTTTCGCACCAAATTGTCTCACTGGAATATCATAGGATGCATGATCATAATTTAATAGCTCCAGAGTTAAGAAATACCTAACTAGTGTTTGTTCGTGTTGCAGCGTGAGCAAGAAGGAGGCCACTATGCTTCAACTGTCCAATGTTATATGTTGCAGCATGAGACAACAATGCACGATGCATGTGAAAAGATAAAAGAGTTAACTGAAGATTCATGGAAGGATTTGATGAAACTCAACATTACACCAACAGATCAGCCGAAGGTCGTGGCACAAACGGTCATTGATTTTGCCAGGACCGCTGACTACATGTACAAGAAAACAGACGCGTTCACTTTCTCCCATACAATCAAAGATATGATAGCATTACTCTATATGGAGCCAACACTAGTGTAATGCCTCAATTACAATTTGTAACCATACTGTTAGTTATATTGAATAAAGTGGCATATCCACCTGATCCATGTTCACCGAATTATAGTTGGGGACATCTGGATCCACAACTAGAAAATTTGCCTATTGCCATGGTTGGTGTTGCAACTACACAGTCTGAATAACATTCTCCATTTTTTCGCAATTTCGGCATTGGTCTTGTGAACAGTTATGCTTCAGTGTCTATAAGTCTAAGCTAATTGATAATGAAAGATTAGCAATGCAATTATACTTCGATGGAGAATATACTAGCAATACACTCATACTTTGTGGGAATTATGAATAAAAGCTGCATAACTATAATGCTGGCTCATGTAGTGATGCTGACCTTTTTTTTTTGGCAACTGTAGTGATACTGACCTTGTCCAATGCTGCATGCATGCCGGTGGATTTTCAGCCTCCTAAATCCTGAAAACAGGGGAATAGAATGACACCAACGTGTTAAGAAAAAAAAAAGAAAATGAGACATCACTGAACTCAACAGTTTAAACGACATCATTTTTTTAAACGGAAAAGCGACTTTATAATTGACAATCTGGAAGCATTACCATGAGCCCGTATGGTGAGGTAGATCAGGAGGAAGAAAAGATAGTCAATCACCATGGAACTCCTCATTGCAAGTGACTATACGAAGAGAACCTAACTTCTCAAGGCTGGCTACCTGAACCAAGTGCATTTGAATGCATATGTATATAGGAAGGAAATGGGTTCCATGATGCACACAGTTCCCTTGAGAATAATCTAAAGGGACCTATCTTCTAGCAAGCTGATGTGATGTGTTTCCGGTCATATATAATGGTTCTTGTCACTTTTGAAGTTGGATTGCAAAGAATAAGACCATGATGCGATTCTTTGATATGGCCAACATACATAGCTGTAGGTTCAGTTCTGGCGCCACCCTTTAAGGAATGAAGTTCCCGGAAATGTGGTGCCTGTTTTGCTCAGTCACACCTTGTGTGTGTCTTGACTCTGAGCCTATGGTTAACTACGTAACATACATGCTGTAGAAAGGAGATTCGGTCAGGCTAGCTATTGCTACAACTGCATGCTGTAAAATGGAGATTCGGTCAGGCGTTGCTCGTTTGGCGTGCCATGGCACCGATCCTCACTAGACACTAGGGCGCCCTTTCGCTGGGATGAAGCTTGTGTTTGGTGGCCGCGACGCGACGGAGGTCTGTTGGTGAATTTCGGCGCGGCGGAGGCGGGTGCGATGATTGCGTCCGTTGGCAAGGTCCGGTTCCGCGGAGGCGGGGGCAACGGATTTGTTCATTTGGCGAGCTCCGCCGTGGTGCCCCAGTCAACAAGTTGCTTGTGGAGACTGACCGCGACGCGCGCGCGATAGCTGAACGTGTTCCTTGATCACGTTCGCCGTTGCCGAAGGAGTGAGGACAATGTCGTCAAACACTTTGCGATTGCGCTTCTTCCAAGCAAACACAAAGGGGGAGTCAGTGTCGTACCAAAGTTTTAGTGTGTGTAGACTTTTCCAATCAAAATTGGGCCTCTCTCAGATCCTCAGTTGGGTCACGACTCACAAGACAGTTTCTTTGTAGCTGTACGTACGTCCGTTTTCCAGAAGATTATGAGTAGTTCAAAGTCTATACAGGTCCGTTTCAAAAATAAAAATCTATAAAAGTCCTCCAAACGACTGTACAAGGAAGACCTGACTTTTATGTGTCTGCGCGCGCGTGCAAGGGAAGACCTGACTTGAGAACATTATAAAGAGAAAAATGTCAAGCCGCGGGCACTAATAAGCTCTAGTCGAGTCTACCACACATTACTTTGTACTCACAGCACATGCGAGGAACTTTCCTCGTTGCGAAAGCTGATTGTTTCTGTGCGGTTTTTTACTACAAGTCTACCGCACATGACTGACTTGAGATTGGAACTCAGGCACGTGGTTATGAAAGTATGTGAAGAAAGACCATTACTCCCTCCGATGTTACAATATATAGAGAGAGAGAAAGACACACACACACACAATAAAGGAGCCTACCTAAGACTAAAGTGGGCCAAATGTAACATTTTAAAAAGGAAAGGTGTTGTCAAAGTATAATCGCATTGCTAGTCTTTCATTCTCCAATAGCTTAAATTTATAGGTAAATGGTGCATGCATGGTACCCCAGTATAGCTGACGCGAACGTAAGCCTTAATTTCAGTCGTTGATGGTAACATTTTTGTATCACAGTGGTCATCAGTTTGACTCCTATTAACATTCTTGTCCTACATTGTCATTATCTGTATACGAAGCATTATCATATATTGGACGCTCATTTTATGCCATGATTGACTCCGGCCAGATGCATGGTGACACAGCGCGACGCCGGGGGCCCGGGGCGGCCAAGGGCAGAGCCACAGCCCATGCTGGGGGTGCTGCAAAACGGGCTTGGTCCAGTTTTACCTGAGGTGATTCGATGCAAAGTATAGTCCAAACATCAAAATGTGACTCAATTTTGAGTGACCATCATCAATCCACTGGCCAGCACTACCTGCACGACCATCCTGGCTCTGCCCTTGGGGGTGTCTGTCCGGCGGCGCGGCTAGGGCAGAGGGAGAGAGGGAGGGGCCAGTAGCAGCGCGAGAGCGAGAGAGATTAGGACCAAGCTCCTTTTTTCTTGATTAAATCTAAAACAATTAACCCTTTTCATATTTATAGGGTGGACTCGACTTGTTCTTTAAGAAAGACTCTAACTAAATATAATCTCAACTCTATCTCAAATTATCTAATTTAAAATGACTTCCAAGATTTAATCTCTTATTTCCTAATAAAACTCCAATTTGACAAGTCAATTTTGAGGTGCTCGGGCCGCACCCTGCGAAACAACAAAAGACCTCAATAGTTACAGAGGCCCATTTAAAATAGAGACGGGAAAAAAAGATCCCCGACGCTAACCCACCACTGAAATTGGCTCCACATTAGTAGCAGAGGTCCATACAAAAGTCCGATATGCTGTTAGCGCGGTCCATAGTTCATCCCACCTCGCATCCCCGCATGTACTAGAAAACGGATAGGCCAGTATAAAACTAGAAACCCTACCACCCAACGCCTCCACTCTATCTCACCTACCTCCAACTCCTTCCCGGTGCCGCCCCCACTCTCTCACCCCTCCACCTCCTTCCCGCGGCCACCCCTCCCTCGCTCAGCCAGATGTACAAAGTACAATCAAATGCTCATACATTCTACCAACATGAAACACATCGCCACATCGGTTTGTGTGATAGTGGTTCGGTGAATGACCGATGGGCCCCACGTAATACTCATAAGTCATAATCCCTTGTTGTTGCCACCGTCCAAGCGCTCAATTTTTGACTTTATATCTCACCGACCATATACATGGGGTTCTCCCCTAAATAAATAAATATATATATATATATGAAGCCTTTTTTCTACTCCCGGGTGTAGCTACTC
>LAPY01000835.1:93543-111010 GCA_000970635.1 Eragrostis tef
ACACATGTATATATATATATATATATATATATATATATATAGAGAGAGAGAGAGAGAGAGAGAGAGAGATATTCGGGCCCAAAAACTCTGAACTGTAACCCTATACAAGATGGCAAGATGCATGTCATATCGCGAAATCCCCAGCTTACTCGTTAATCTTAGCAGCTACTCTGGGTTAAGATAGAATCGACACACATCCCTGTGCTTATGAACATTCCCAGTCGTCCAGTTTGTCTCAAATCACAAGTGGCACACTTGTCGTACAGCAATCCCTATCATTTTTTTAGAAACTGCATGCAACGAATTATCATTTGACTTGTCTGTTTCTTGAGCACATGCCGAGACTCAGTTGCTGGTCAAGAACACATGCAACTATCCCTTGCCTATAAGTACCGGTGCAATCCAACAGGGACCGCCACCAACAAATCAGCTAAGTTGGAGATCCAGAAGATGGCACCTACACTTGCAGTTGGCTCTGTCAATGATGCCCAGGAGCTGCGTAAGGCTCCGACTTTCCACCGAAGTCTGTGGGGTGATTTCTTCATGACATACCAGCCACCAACTGCGCCACAGGTAACTTCTGCATCATCAGAATGAAGGTACAATGAGATTCTGATCAACACAAAAAAAAATGACCATTGTTGCTTGTCTTGTCGTAGCGTGCATACATGGAGGAAAGGGTTGAAGTGTTAAAAGAACAGGTCAGGAAGATGTTGGAGGGCACAAAGGAGATACCAAAAATATTGGCCACACTTGAAGTTATATTGAATAAAGTGGCATATCAACCTGATCGAAGTTCACCAAATTATAGTTGGGGACATCTGGATCTAGCACTAGAAATTTTGCCTATTGCCACGATTAGTGTTGCATACACAATAGCATGTAAATTGTTTCAAGTATATTTGCTGTCCAGCTTCTGTTCTTCATGTAATTCTGCATCTCATAAGCAAAAAATAATTGTACTTCAAAAGGCTTCTATAACAGAATAAGAAGAGACAATAACACAGGTCCTAACCAGCTATAAAGCGTCTAAAACAACTTCTAACGATGGAACCACTGCTGTTCGTCCATTGTTTGAGAACTGATGCGTGGCCTTGTTTTGAGGCAAGTAAAATCCACTGAAAAAGAAGAAAAATTATATCTGTTTGTTAGATTGATAGATGTACCGATAAGAGAGAAATGTCTGATGCTACTTCAGTTGGACGGTCAAAGTTTTGCCAAATTGGCACAACATAACTAGGACTTAACTAGATGCTCACCTAATGTTAATGCCTGATGTCTTCGAGCTAGAGTAGCGGAGGAAGAGCCTTTCGAACTTAATGTGCAGGTCAGCAGGTTTGCTATATGTTTTGTTCATGTAGTGTACAAGTCTATCTTAGTTGGTCAAAAGCTGGTCAGGGCGCATACTTCTTCTTTCTTTCTTTTTTGGTACGTGGTTGTGGTTGCTCCTTCATAAAAGGCGCAGTTTTTCCTGCATCGCTGTCTAGCCACTTCGACTCCTCGAGTTCCTGATAAATGGTGCTTTGCCGTTGCGCACTTAGCGTGTGGTGAAAACAAAAGGCAAAACTATAGCCTCTGCATCCGTTCAGAAATACTCCTAAATCACTAGAATTCGTCCATCGAATTGAGCAAGGTGACTGCAATTAACCACTAAAATATGACAATAAGTCAAGAACAAATTAACGATACAAATCTCAGGGATTTTCAAAATTCTAGCTTGATATTAAAGCTTGACGTACACAGAGGTTCTGCTCATCAGGTGATCGTCACTAACTGAAAACAGCATGATGTTCAGAGGAAACTGAGCTAGGCGTACAAACTACTCAATGCTCACATTCTACGAGCATGGACCGCATGGGTTTGTGCGGTGGTGGTTCGGTGAATGGCCACTGGGTCCAACGTAATCCTCATAGATCCTTGCCGCCATTGCGCGGGCACTCATAATTTCCACCTCTCCGACTATGCTTTCCTTCGCAGGACCACGAGCAGTGTTCGTCCGGTGCTCTGGCGTCGCATCGCCTAAGCCACCTCGGCCGTCGAATGCACGGCGTGTGTCCATAGGACGGCCAGAAGACTTTTGTTGCCACTTGGAATCAGGAACGTCCTCCTAGAACAAATCACAAAACCACATGGGAATGGTGAAGAAAAGCTGCATAACTATAATGCTGGCTCATGGAGTGATATACTGACCTTGTCCAATGCTGCATGCCGGTGGATTGGCAGCCTCCTAAATCCTGAGAACAGGGGAATAGAATGACACCACGTGTTAAAGCAAAAAATTGAGACATCACTGAACTCAACAGTTTAAACGACTGCATTTCTTAAAAGAAAAAACGACTTTATATAATTGATAATCCGGAAGCACTACCATGAGCCTTTGTGGCCAGAAAGAGGAGGAAGAAAAGAGAGGCAATCGCCATGGAACGCCTCATTGCAAGCGACTATATTAATATAGCCAATGCTCCAAATAAAACGGAGAGGTGTCAGAATGGAAGCCTAACTTCTCAAGGCTCGCCACCTGTTATAATTAACCAAGTGCATTTGAATGCATATATATAGGAAATGGGTTCCGTGATGCGCACATGCTGTCCCTTGTGAATAATTGAAGGAGCATGTCTTCTAGCAAGCTGATGTGATGTGTTTCCGGTCATTTATAACATTTCTTGTAACTTTTTGAAGTTGGATTGCAAACAATAAGATCACGATGCGATTCTTGAATCCGGCCAACATATATAGCTCTAGATTCAGCTGTGGTGCCATCCTTTAAGGAATGATGTTCCCGAAAATATGGTGCCTGTTTTGCTCAGTCACAATTTATGTGTCTTGACTCTGAGCCTACCGTAACAAGGGTTTCGTTAGTGGTGCACTTTACTCTTTGTTTAGGAACCTAATAAGTGATATAACTGGACAAGTTTAAAGATTGGTTGTGCACTTTATGTTTTTTAAATAAGAGAAGCTTTATTACGTGGTGAAATTCTAGCCTTTGCATACACTGTGTAGGTACATGCAGTCTAAATACATGAAACGCCAACGATAACCGAGACAAATTGGGTTAATAAAATCGAAAACAAATCCTCCATCCTCTAGATGAAAGCCCGTCACCTCAAATCTACTAAAATCGACTAAACATATAAAAAAGACAAGAAACACATAAAAAAAGCAATAAAAGTCCACAAACCAGATGCATTAGTAAGGGATCCAAATAAGTATCTTCTAAAATTAGTTGACTAAAAAATTAGCTAGCTAATGCTTTAGTTGGCTAAAATTAGCCGACTAGAGGATACAAATAGGGCCTAAATAGATAATACCATAATGTGTCTTTAGTTTGGATATATTTTTTCAGCAATAACTATATGATATAAATGATGTGCATCCATTTAAGTCTATTGTAAAATTCTCTTAGCTAGGGGGGCAGCAAATACTTTTCCTCTAGGTTGCAGAAAATTAACTCTCAATATTCATAGAACTTTTTTGGGATCAGAACTCATCTGGAGGAGATAAAATTGGGTGGGAATCAGATATCCTTAGCAGAGAGAAGATAACGTCCAGAGCATGGCTCACGAGAGAGTTTCTTCGTAGCTGTTTCGTACCAAATTTAGTATATATGTCTAGACTGGTAAATTGGGCCTTTATCAGAACCTCAGCTGGGCACACTTAGCTGTCCGTTTTTTAAAAGATCATGAGTAGTTCAAAGTCTATAAAGATGATCAGTTTCAGAGGAAAAAAAAAGAATCTATAAAGATCTTCCTCCAAATGATTGTATGAGGACCGAATAGTAAGGGGGTGTTCGTTTCCCCTGGCTAAAATGGCTAAAATTTTAGCCAAGGAGGAATATTACCATTTAAAAGTATTAAATAAAGTCTAATTACAAAACCTTTTTACAAATAGGGGCTAATTTTTTAGACGAATCTAACGAGCCTAATTAAGTTATGTTTCGTTACAGTGATGCTACAATAACCATCTTCTAATTATGGCTTAATTACGGCATAATTACCCTCATTAGATTCGTCTCACAAATTAACACAGGGTTCTACAATTAGTTTTGTAATTAGACTTTAATTAGTACTACTAAATGACAATATTCCAAATGGCTAAAATCTTGGGCAATATTCCAAATGCATATATATAGGAAATGGGTTCCGTGATGCGCACATGCTGTCCCTTGTGAATAATTGAAGGAGCATGTCTTCTAGCAAGCTGATGTGATGTGTTTCCGGTCATTTATAACATTTCTTGTAACTTTTTGAAGTTGGATTGCAAACAATAAGATCACGATGCGATTCTTGAATCCGGCCAACATATATAGCTCTAGATTCAGCTGTGGTGCCATCCTTTAAGGAATGATGTTCCCGAAAATATGGTGCCTGTTTTGCTCAGTCACAATTTATGTGTCTTGACTCTGAGCCTACCGTAACAAGGGTTTCGTTAGTGGTGCACTTTACTCTTTGTTTAGGAACCTAATAAGTGATATAACTGGACAAGTTTAAAGATTGGTTGTGCACTTTATGTTTTTTAAATAAGAGAAGCTTTATTACGTGGTGAAATTCTAGCCTTTGCATACACTGTGTAGGTACATGCAGTCTAAATACATGAAACGCCAACGATAACCGAGACAAATTGGGTTAATAAAATCGAAAACAAATCCTCCATCCTCTAGATGAAAGCCCGTCACCTCAAATCTACTAAAATCGACTAAACATATAAAAAAGACAAGAAACACATAAAAAAAGCAATAAAAGTCCACAAACCAGATGCATTAGTAAGGGATCCAAATAAGTATCTTCTAAAATTAGTTGACTAAAAAATTAGCTAGCTAATGCTTTAGTTGGCTAAAATTAGCCGACTAGAGGATACAAATAGGGCCTAAATAGATAATACCATAATGTGTCTTTAGTTTGGATATATTTTTTCAGCAATAACTATATGATATAAATGATGTGCATCCATTTAAGTCTATTGTAAAATTCTCTTAGCTAGGGGGGCAGCAAATACTTTTCCTCTAGGTTGCAGAAAATTAACTCTCAATATTCATAGAACTTTTTTGGGATCAGAACTCATCTGGAGGAGATAAAATTGGGTGGGAATCAGATATCCTTAGCAGAGAGAAGATAACGTCCAGAGCATGGCTCACGAGAGAGTTTCTTCGTAGCTGTTTCGTACCAAATTTAGTATATATGTCTAGACTGGTAAATTGGGCCTTTATCAGAACCTCAGCTGGGCACACTTAGCTGTCCGTTTTTTAAAAGATCATGAGTAGTTCAAAGTCTATAAAGATGATCAGTTTCAGAGGAAAAAAAAAGAATCTATAAAGATCTTCCTCCAAATGATTGTATGAGGACCGAATAGTAAGGGGGTGTTCGTTTCCCCTGGCTAAAATGGCTAAAATTTTAGCCAAGGAGGAATATTACCATTTAAAAGTATTAAATAAAGTCTAATTACAAAACCTTTTTACAAATAGGGGCTAATTTTTTAGACGAATCTAACGAGCCTAATTAAGTTATGTTTCGTTACAGTGATGCTACAATAACCATCTTCTAATTATGGCTTAATTACGGCATAATTACCCTCATTAGATTCGTCTCACAAATTAACACAGGGTTCTACAATTAGTTTTGTAATTAGACTTTAATTAGTACTACTAAATGACAATATTCCAAATAGCTAAAATCTTGGGCAATATTCCAAATAGCTCCACAAAAGCATAATTAGGCTCACAGGAAGGAAGGAGAGGACTAAGACAGAAAGTGTAAGTTCACTTGTGGAGCTTTACCATATGTATACTATTTTCATTTTCAAAAAAAAATGTGTTGTCGAAGTATAATTGCATTGCTAGTCTTTCCTTCCCCATTAGGTTAGACTTTCTGATAAATTGGTGCATATGGTACCCCAATATAGACACGAACGTAAGCTTACGTTAATTTTGACTGTTGATGTTACCATGCTTGTACCAGAGTGGTCATCAGTTTGACTCCTATCACAAGTAGCATTATTGTCGTACATCTGCCATTATCTGAGTACGAAGCATTATCATTGGACTCACATGTTGGGGCTCAGTTGCTGGGCAAGGCGACGTTGCTGCTATCCACAGCATATAACAAGTACCAATGCAATCCAGCAGAGACAACCACCAAGAAATCTGGCCGTCCGCGATCAGTTTGGACGATTAATCACCATTAATCATTGATTAGGTGGACGATCAAGATTCCGATCGCCCTGAACAGTGCCCTGAGCGAGTGTGGCTGACCGATACGTCGATTAATCGTGAGTGCCCTGAACACGCCTGCCGGCAAACGACATGTGCTGCCGTTTGGTTATGGTTCCTTCTTTCTCATTTTCCATAATAAAAAAAGTGATAATTACTCCAAATTACACTTTTGATTGGTACTGCACGAACCTACTTTAGATTCGTGCTTAAAAGAAAAGAGTCTACAATTTGATACGAGGGACTTTGTTTGATGGAAAGTCTATTTTACTCTCTGAAACAATTCATTTTGTCTGTTTTACCTTAAAAAAATAATGACTCACTTTACTCGCCAACAATTCGACTTGGGCCTCTTTTGTTTGCGATTCTGATTCTAAGAATCCAGCTTTTGATTGTGGATTGTAGAATCTGAGATTGTTAAAATCTAGAGGATAAAATCTAGAGGGTGTTTGTTTGTCTGGATTCTACAATCCAACGTATACATCATTTGAGTCACTTACAGTGGGGTCACAGTGGCAAATGGGTAAATATTTGTGTCACAATACATCAAAAGCTAATTCTGAACAACCCTTTGTTCTAACTTCTGTTTTTAGAATCCAGAATCCACAATCATAAGCTAAAACAAAGAGGGCCTTGGTACTATATATATACCATATTGAAGTTTGTCTTTTTATCGCCGAGAATTTTGGGCATGTCCGGTCAATCGGAGGTTCGACTTGCTTTATTTTACATCCTACAAGTGGAATTACTTTGAAGTTCCAATCCACACGACAATCTAAGTTGAAATAATTATGACATCTTTTTGATATTCTTTAGATGGTTTAATAGAATTAACAATATATGCATTCAAATTGATATTTAAAAGATAATCAAAACATATTTTAACATAGGGTATTGTGAGAATTATCACTGTGCGAAATTTGAGTATTCCACTTGTAGACCGAGAAATGAAAATGAAAAACTCTGTATATTGCGCCAAATGGAATAGTTTGGGGGGAGTAAAGTGAGCCCAAACTAAATTGTTCGAGAGAGCAAAATGATTTTTTTACTTTTAAGATTTAGAGTACACGAGAAAAATAGAAATAAAAGAATACGTCAAGTAAGGGGGAAAAACTACTACAGGGAGCAGGTGTTGACTTTCCAATCTGAATAGCATGCTCCATATTTGACCTGATCATCTGCCAATACCACAGGGAGAAGGTGCAGACTTTACAATCTGAATAGCATGCTCCGCTTTTGACATTAGCCATCTACCAATTCCAAGGGGAGCAGGTGCCGACTTTCCAATAATCTGAGTAAGCTGATGACACACTACTCATCATGGAGGCCTGTCTGCAACAACTTTTTTTTAGGGCTTTGTTGAACACATTTGCAGATTCTACATGGTTCAGAGTAGAGGAAGTTATCAATGGTGCTAATAGATATGGACTATGGAGGAAGAGAGAATTCAGTCCCTAGCAGGATGCATGTGTGTGGTTTGCCTTTATCTAGGATTGCCACTGTCTCCCAAACCAAAATATAATTATTTCATCCGACTAGTCCAAATAATTGATAGGCATCTTGAAATGGTAAATTCAGTATTTAAGACTACTAACCTTCATTGGGAACTATCGGAGGCACTATCTTTGGAGAGGATCGTGTATCAATGCCAAAAAAAAAAAGTCTCCATTGGCAGCATGGAAAATTGTTAAAATGCCCAAGGAAGGAGGTTTTGGAGTCATAAATCTCAGAGTTAGCCCTGGGCAGAAAACCCGAGCCCGAAGCCCGAATCCGAGAAAACCTGACCCCGAACCCGAACAACCCGAAACCCGAAAAATCGGGTACAATCTCGGGTGTCAAATCTGGAAACCCGAATTTAGTTCGGGTGGGTCGGGTTTTGGCTCACAGAACCCGAATCTCCCGATGTACCCAAACTGCAGCACTTCATCTCAACTCAGCCCAATACTTATTTGGCTTAAGGCCCACGTACAAGCCCACAAACGAGCACCGTTTGACCTAGCAGGCAGAAAAGCAGGTACGCAACAGCCGCAACTCCTCGCTCTTCTTTCTTCATCCCTCGCGCGCGCCGCCACCCCGGAAGTCCAGCAGCTCCTCACCTAACGTCACGTCTCCATCTCGCATCAACGACATGGCGAGCCGCTTCGCTGACACCCAGCACCACCGCGCCGCCGACGGCCGTCACCCCCTCACCTCGTGTTCGCAGCTCGCGTCAGGAGCTCAACGCCGCGGCGGCAGCTCAGCACCCCGCGCACCTGCGACCATCACGAGCGCCGATCTCCGCCTCTACATCGCCATAGTGCCCAGCAATGGCGATGGATTGATCGGGTAAGTCGGGATTTCCCGAACCCATGCCCGAAGTTTCGGGTGCCCGAATCGTCGGGGTTTTGTTTTCGAAATACCCGACCCGAAATTTTGGGTAAACCCGAACGCCCAGGCCTACTTAGAGTGCACAACAAGCACTACTTATGAAAAGTCTGCATAAGTGTTTTACAGGAGAAAGGATCTGTCTTGGGTCAGACTTCTATGGTACAAGTACTAAAACATTGGAAAGTTTCCTACATGCAAAGGAAATGCTTTGTTGTGGCGTGATATTACAAAGCAGCTAAAAGATTATTTCGAGGCAATAGCAGCAGCGGCTGCAGCATCATTGGGTGATGGAGCATCACAGATTTTCTGGGCAGACTTATGGGGCATATTTTATCACAGGAATTTCCAAAGCTCAACTCTTATGCCAATAATAAATCAATACTACTGTCATAGGTCATGAAATCAGATTTGAGCAATCTACGTCACTTACCATTGACGTAGAGGCATATGAGCAGTACAATAGACTACAGGACATTTTGCTCTCCATACAGGTAGTGGAAGAAGCTGATACTCAGTTAAACGAAGTCAATCAAAACAAACGAGTCTTAGTCAAGCTGTTCCACTTAGAGATTTCACCATCTAACCAAAAAAGAAAATAGAATAAGAATAATATTGTTGCCATACTTTTTTTTCTCGAACACGTTGCCATACTGTT
Source organism: Eragrostis tef (assembly GCA_000970635.1). NCBI lineage: Eukaryota > Viridiplantae > Streptophyta > Magnoliopsida > Poales > Poaceae > Eragrostis > Eragrostis tef. Next base: position 102,768 of record LAPY01000835.1, read on the forward strand.
TTATTTACTTTTTAAAAAATAGGCTAGATTAATGAGTAAACATTTCCAAATGGATGTCCATGATGATTTTTCAATAGTTCCTATGTTTGAATTTTTATTTAGTCTAAAATCTCTAGTTTGTATGTAGAATTAGAAGATTTCTAATAGAAAACAACAAGCCCTGCACACAACATGAATTTTTTTTTTTTTGGCGAAGACACAACATGAAGATTAACAATCAATGAACAACTAGAAATTTCAAGAACAACAGTTGGAGCTTTTCAGCTAGCATGTTCCTCATCAGGTGGGATGGGGAATGTCATAACGAAAGAAATGCTCAACTGGCTTTTAACTTATCCAGAACTACTAAAGGGTTTCGCATCATTTGTAGAGCTCTCCAATGAGATTGCATCAACAAAGGTCTGTAAACAAATACCAACTGACAAACGGAACTATTAGCTTTACCAAGCTAATGTAAAAGATATTATTTTGATATACATTTCCAGAATCACTTCAATGTTTTTTTTTTGTCCTATCAAATGTTGCAGTGTGAGCAAACAGTAGGCCATCATGCCTCTACAGTACAATGTTGTATGTTGCAGCATGGGACAACAATGCATGATCCATTTGAGGGGATACAAGAGTTGACTGAAGATTCATGGAAAGATATGAATATATGATGAGACACTACCTCCTTAACCAACAGAGCAGACAAATGTCGTGGCACGAACAGTTGTTGATTTTGCAAGGACAGGGGACTACATGTACAATAAAACCGACGCATTCACTTTTGCCGATACAATCAAAGATATGATATCATTACTTTATGTGGAGTCCACATAATTCTCGATTGTAATGACTGAACAAGACCCTGTTAACAGAGTTTTATGCTTATAAAATGCAGTGTATAACCACATTAAGCTGTATTGAGTAATGCAGAGACCACACGGGACTCCTGCACACCAAATCTTAGCTGTAAAGTATAATAAGAACTGTTGCATGGGTATGGTACGAAACAGTCGCTGAATGTATTTTGCCATCATTAACTGCTTTTCACACACATTGCTCTTAAGTACATTCAGTATGGATTGCTTGAAACGAATTCAGATCAGAGTGTGACACCTATTCGGGTTTTCGATAAGAAAGCTAAACTCATCAGCAAGTGGTTCAATCTATTACAAGCTAGAACAGCTAATTGAGAATATCAGGAATGATTTGGTTGGTTTCTATGGCATATCGATTTCTATTATCCGATTGTTCGTTATCTCTGTATCTCATCAGTCGACACCATATCATTTATATATTGCAGGTCCACTCAGTTCAAATAGAAACTAAGTCAGTATAGTGAGAAAGAGGACGCAGATTATGTTTACCTTCTCGGGAGATCCTACTGGGCCGGCCAAACACCTTGTGCGCATTCGCGTACAGCCCCAGACCAAGCCCCCTCCAGCGAGATAAGAAGCAGCCCCCTCCGAGCCTCCGTACGCGGCCACCGCTTTAAATCTCGCCGTTGCAGCCCTGACGAACACCGCTTCCCGCCGCGGCAGAGCGTCCGGCGACCGGCGTCCAACCTCGCCCGCTGCCGCAAGCGGCTGCACTCCAGACTCCAGTTCTCTCTGCCGCCAGGACTGTTGGGCTAAGAGAAAGGTTGGGCTTGCGTTGCGTCGACCTATTTCGTCGGGAATGGAGGCCCAGTAAGCCTACTACGTGCGTGAACGAGCACGTGCCGGTATCTGTGGGTGTTTCCTCCTTTTTTTGACGGGGAAAATAGCGGGAGAGGCTCCCGCTGCCGAGTTTATTAAGCTAAGGAAGCAAACAAGAAGATTTTTTACATTGTTTCTGTAAAACTAGTATATCCTGTAAATGACACAGATGAAAAAGGTTTTCGCTATCACTTTTTGATGCTCGATTTGCTAATCGCTCGGGCAAGATCATGGTCAGAGGGAATGATCGAACACGATTTTGGTCATTTGCTGAGGAACTCGGTATGGCCGTCGTGAACTCGATTTGTGAGGTGCTTCGCTCGACTCACGCGAAATGTTAGGAGTGAACCTTACTAGCTCAGCAAAGCCGAATATTCGTGTGCCTTTCCCCCATTTTTTTCCCCCTTGAGACCAGGTCTTTCCATGTCTTGAACTCCACTAGTGTGCTTGCTAGGCTGCAAACGACATTACTGTGATGCATTTTCGGCCGCCATAGTATATATTTGCTCAATTTCTCTTCGGTGTGGTTTCTTCTCATTTCGATTTAAAAAACTGAACCGATAATATATAGTTCCGTTCTCAAAACTACATTTCTAGACTGGTACTCCAAAAGGTAAAACACACAATCTAATAAGCGAGAAGCACGCTTTTAGATATAGCATACACGAGAAGAATGGAAGTAAAAAAATTTAAAATAATGTGTCCATTAAAAAGAAATACTACAATCTGACAAAATTACACTTCACAACCTGAATAGCGTGTGTTCCATTTTTCTCCATTTTGGACACTGGTCATGTGAACATTTGTCCTTTAATTTGTATTGACTTCAGTCATATTTTCTGGTTGAGATGTACTGCAACGTTTCTGCGGTGTCCTCCTGTACTAGGTCGAAAAATCAAGCGTCAATGCATTTGTAGTCCAGATTGTTTTCTTCAGTAAACTGTCACCTCGGTTGAGAACAAAACGTTTATTTGGAAAGCATGGCACCCTCTGACCAATTACAGCTTCAGAAGAAACAACAGCACAGGTCGCAACCGATTACAAGTGACTGCAAACGACTTGCAGAGGATGCCCAACAGCAATCTGGAGATGCGATTTTGTCCACCTAAAGCGCCCCAAATTTTCTCCTCTTTTGATCAATATCTCGTACTTTTAAACAAACTTGAACTGTTCGGTGGTATTAATTTGAAGCAGAAAACCCATAGGAAAGAAGAAAAAAAACATTTGTTAGCTTGCTGTAAGTCCCCATCCATGCCTGATGTTACTTCAGTTGCATGGTCAAAATTTGCCAATCCAATTGAAGTTTGTCTGACTTTAACTGTCATGTTCAACGCGTCGTGCACCTGTCCACACATATAAGCTTCTTCGAGCTAACCAATGTCTGGTCGATCTTCTTCCATGAAATGCACATGGAGCTGGTTGGCTCAGTCGTCTTGTGGCATGTCCTGTGTCCTTTACTGGCTGACTCTGACTGAAGCTGAGGTGCCTTCCCAATCTCTCAATTTCTCCCTATACAAAGAACTTTCTGGGCTCTGCTGCACGTACCAATAAACAATCATTAAATTTTGGTTTATTTCTGTAGATTGATAATTAGGTTCCTTCTTGCATGTTGTAAAGGGATACATAATTGCGTTCTCTAAACTAAACTAAAAAAGGGTGTACCAAAAAAAAAAGGATCGTACAAAGCAAGAATGGAAGTAAAACCTCATAATAACCGAAAGAGTGTCGAGGCTCGTACAGAACTTAAAAAAGTGTTAGAAACCTCTACAGGAAGCGTTATAATGTCCATTCCAGAAAATATATCGAATACTTCCTCCCTTGTCCATCATGATGAAAGATGTGCATGCTCTGTTTTCTTGTAAATGCGTACGATCGAGCTATTTGGCCCTGCGCTTGTGGTACTCTTTGCAGTACGATCATGCTATCAGGGTCGCATGTGAATTGTGTGTGCTCCTCGTCATCACAAAACTCATTAAAAAGGAGAGAAAAATGTGGTATGTCCCGATTCTAACACATGTTTGATGTTTACTTGAATTTGACAGTCAAATGCCGTATACTACGTTGCCACCACAACAAAAAATTGACAAATACCTTGACACTAACGAGACAACGACTGTGATGCTCGACGAGTTTCGTACTTTACGTACATGCCTACACATGAAAGGTACTTTTCTTTTTGCGAATCACGTGAAAGACACTTTTCTAAAAATGAAGAACGCAAAACCTCGATAGGGGTATCGAGTCGTAACTTCAGATAGGGGTTCGTATCCTCTGCCTTTTCCTCTGTTACGGCAAAGTTTGCCTTACCCAATCCTGCCGCTGATCCTGAAAGCAACGATTAGCAACGCAAGACCGCAAGCCGTCCCCTAATTTCAGTTGCATGCGCACCAGTTTCGTGATTAAGAGGCATGCTTCATGCTTGATCAGCGTTAAGCATGCATCCCAGTTAATTTTAGCATTAACAAATTAACAGGTTTAACAGTTTGATGACGGAAAATAGTGAAGGATACAATAATATTCGAGTGCCAATTCAAGAAAATGGTGATATTATGTCTCACTGGCCATATACGTAGATGGATGGATGCCATGTCACGAAATCCCCTAGCTTGATCGTTAATATTACAAACCGCCACCCGGCTTTTAGCTACAATCCACACACAAGTGCCTATCCTTTTATGTGAACATCTAAGACCTGTGTGTGTGATTGTGAAGATGAAATGGCCCTCCTGGTCCAGGTTGTTTCCCATCACAAGCGGTATTCTTGTCGTTCAGCCGTCATTTTCTGCATGCATGAAAGCATGTCGTTTGACTTGTATGCTTCTTATGTACATGCTGAGGTTCATCAGTTGCTGGGCAAGGTATGTCGTTGCTGCTCTTCCTAGCCTATAAGTACCAGTGCGATGCAGCAGAGATAGCCACCAAGAAGTCTAGCTGCAAATCAGAGATCAGCAATAGCAAAGCTATAACTAAAATCGAGATCTAGAAGATGGCCCTTACACCTGGAGTTTGCTCTGTCAATGATCTTCAGGGGCCGCGTAAGGCTCTGACGTTCCACCGGAGTTTGTGGGGTGATTTCTTCCTCACATACCAGCCGCCCACTAAACCACAGGTATAATTCCTGCATCATAATGGAGAAAAAAAAAGTACAATGAGATTTATGAGCAATGTCTGTTTGTTTTTTGTAGCGTGAATACATGGCAGAAAGGCTGACGTGTTAAAGGAACATGTTAGGAAGATGCTGAAGGGCACAAATGAGATACAAAAAATATTGGATCTTATAATCACGCTACAACGCCTTGGACTGGATACCTACTATGAGAATGAGATCGACGAGCTTTTGAAGTTTGTCTACAGTTCAGACTACGACGACAAGGATCTGAATTTAGTTTCGCTGCGATTTTACCTTCTAAGGAAAAATGGCTATAATGTGCCATCTGGTAAGGACTAACTGTTCATAGGAAAAATGCTCAAAAAACAATAATATAACCCTAAACAAGACTAATAAATGGAGTAAGCACATGCTGTAATCATTTTATATTCGTTTGAAGTTATACAACTGATATTTCTTATTTGCTTCGACTAATTTGCAGATGTATTTCTAAATTTTAAGGATAAGGAAGGAAATTTTGTTGCTGATGATATAAAAGGTCTATTGAGCTTATATAATGCAGCATACCTTAGGACCCATGAGGAGAAAGTACTTGATGAAGCGATTATATTCACTAGAGGTCATCTTGAAGCTGCATTAGACGCTTTGGAATCAACACTAGCTGATGAAGTATCGCTCACCCTTCAAACACCCCTCTTTAGAAGGGTTAGAATATTGGAAACTAGAAATTATATCCCAGTGTATGCAAAGGAGGCTGCACGAAATGAGGCCATATTAGAGTTAGCGAAATTAAACTTCAACCGTCTTCAACTTCTTTACTGCGAGGAGTTACAGAATATCACACTGTAAGTTTATTCAAACTTTAAATTTTAAAGTTCTCTTCACTTCAGTCAAATACGCAATATATTAACCTTTATATCATCGCAGGTGGTGGAAGCAACTTAATGTTGAAACAAATTTAAGTTTCGTTCGAGACAGAATAGTGGAAATGCATTTCTGGATGACAGGAGCATGCTCCGAGCAAAAATATTCTCTTTCAGGAGTTCTATCCACGAAGATGACAGCCTATATCACCATACTCGACGATATCATTGATACCTACAGTACATCTGAGGAGGGCTTAGTGCTTGCTGAGGCAATATACAGGTACATGAGTATCCATTTCCACTGCAACCTAGTAATCTACACTGTTAAAATTAAATGCATTCGCCATTATTTGAATATGAGAAACATCTACTTCCTAATTATTCCGAAGAGATCCCTAATTATTACAAAGAGATCCTTCCCACATGCCACACTGCCCTGCAGCTAGACATGTGGGCGTAGCGCTCTGCTTCAAGCCTCTCATCCAGCTCTGCCCAACCACGCCTCTGAATCTCCCATGCTTATATCATCACACCCCCTGATAAAAAAAAATCAAAAATGCTTGTTCCTATCCCTCAAATTGCCTCCTCTCGTGCTCCCCTAGCACCAAAACGAACCCCACCCACTGACCACTCTTTTGAAAGAAAAAAAAATTAATTGTACTAAGAAAATACACACTTTGGAACATATATCCCAACAGCAAATATACTGAATTTTGATCTGAAACTTTGCGTAGGACACACTTCAATTAACCAAACTGTAATCAACGGATTGTAAAATGCAGGTGGGAGGAGAATGCGGCAGAACTACTTCCAGAGTACATGAAGGGTTTCTACATGTACTTTCTGCAGACATTTGATTCGCTTGAGGATGAACTAGGACCAAACAAAAGTCATTGGGTTTTTTATCTCAAAGAAGTGGTAAGTATTGAATTTGATCTTAAGATATTAAATACATACCTTTGTTCAACAATCAGTATCGCTTCACAATTATTTGAAGTATAACAGGAATTCACATATTTGACATTTAATGCAGTTGAAGATGTTGGTCCGAGGACACTCCCTGGAGATAAAATGGCGTGATGAACATTACATTCCAGAAACAACCAATGAACATCTAGAACTTTCAGGAACAACTGTTGGGGCTTTTCAAGTAGCAATTTCTTCATTGGTTGGGATGGGTGACATCGTAACAACAGAAATTCTCGACTGGCTTTTGACATATCCAAAACTTATCAAGTGTTTCACAACAATTGCACGACTATCCAATGATGTTAAATCAACAAAGGTCTGTCGTCTGTATCTTTACACGTGCCTTTAAATGCATTTATGCACCTTAGCAAGGCTACATCATTTCAGTGGAAGTGAACTTCAGCACCAAATAAATTTTTTCACTGGATACAACGCAGTGAAGTTAAATGATTTGACAGATCCAAACTTGAAAAGTACCTGAATGATGAAAGACATGTTTACAATACACGCTGATCTCTTTTTTGAACAATAACATACAGACTGACTGAATTTGTTTCAATGTTTGTTTGTGATGCAGCTTGAGCAAACAGAAGAGCACTATGCTTCTACTGTCCAATGTTATATGTCGCAGCATGGGACAACAATGCAAGAAGCATGTGAGAAGATAAAAGAGTTAACTGAAGATTCGTGGAAGGACATGATGGAAGTCTATGTTACACCAACAGAGCAGCCAAAGGTTGTGGCTCGAGCAGTTGTTGATTTTGCCAGGACTGTAGACTACATATACAAGGAAACAGACGCATTCACTTTCTCCCATACAATCAAAGATATGATAGCATTACTTTATATTGAGCCACTTTAAACTTCAAAACACACTTTTACCAGCTATTATACTCCATGTACAATCTGTAACCTCGTTGATTATATTGAATAATGTGGAGATCGCTTGATTACTGTTTACAAAATTATAGCAGTTAGAATAGAGTAAGAAATGTTGAATGGGCAAAGCATAAAAAGTGTCATCATCTAGTTAAATGTATCGTGTTACCTCTCAAGTAAGAGTATCCGCAGTTTCCATATGTTCCTCGGCTCTGTTTTTCCAATATAAAATATATGTGCTGCTTCGTTTTCAGAAAACACAATGCAAAGGTATTTATGCGAAAATCGATTTAGAGAAGAGGTGTTCATTAACATAATTTCCTGAAGATCCCTTTGGTTGGGGAGTGTAATATTGTTAACTTGAGGTCTAATTGGCTTTGTATGAGCAGGCGTTTATAACTGTATTTTCTGAGAAGATTCACAATAAAACCTTTTTAGCACTTTATATATTAATACAAGCAAATATGCAATCCTGTCGCGTCCGTTTGCAAATATCATCAAACCATGAAAATAAAGGAATTTAGACTTTACCCGCCTTTTCGGTCGATTCTCTCTTGCTCCGGCAAGCCATTGCCTCGAGCACCTTGTGCGCTTCTTCGTGCAGCCCGGCGACCCGAAGGCACTCCCTCTTGTCTGAAAAAAAAAAGTCCAGCAACCCGCCTCCATCGGCGAGATTAGAAGCTGCCGTCGAGACCATCGTCCGCGGCTGGCGCCTTTCCCCATTTCGGAGCCTTTTTT
>LAPY01000835.1:121438-133352 GCA_000970635.1 Eragrostis tef
GACGGTGATCGACAACCTCCGGTACGTGGGCAGCGTCGACGGCGTCGAGATGGAGCTGCTCAAGCGCATCCTTCCGCACTGCACGTTGGAGCAGCTCACCCGTATCGAGAGCCGTACCCAGGTAGGCAATGCAATAGGATTTGTTCTTCTGGTTCCCAGCTGTTTCCCGGAGGTTAGATTTTGATTTGAAGTGTAATCGTGTGGCTTTCTTGGAACAGATGGATCTTAGCCCCATAACTGATCCTCTGTGGAAGCGATTCTATCAGCGGCAATTTGGCGAGGACCATACGAAGGAGGTCATCATGAGAATCAAGGCAAAACACAAACACGACAAGAAGGAATACAAATGGAAGGATCTCTTCAGGGTAAAGACACTATTCTCACTCTGCTCTTTTGTTCATTTGATTGGCTTTCAGAACCTATGCATGGTCATAATAGAAAATAGGGCAGAACTTTAGTCAGAAAGGAAAAGAGAAATTGGGCGAAGCTTAGAAGTTGTTTGTGTGTTAACAATTAATTGCATTGTCATGTGGTAATCCTTACCTGTAACTTGTAGGTAAAAACTGAGAAGCAAAAGGAGGTGGAAGATATGATGGTTGAGAGATTCACGAAGAAGTTTCAAGCAGAGAAAGCTGGTAAGTAGACTTTCTCCACTAGTACTGGTATTGTTGGCCTACCTTGCCCTCGTGATCATCGTTGCCATACGCAGTTGCAACCTTGCTGTGGTCTCCTGATTCCTCGCATATTCCCACCTTCTCATCGCTCTGGATTGGCTATCTAGAGTACAAATGACCTGGGATTGGATGAAAGTACTCTGAACTTTTCATAGATTATTCAGCTTAACTGTTTTTGTGTTTTGTCTAATTAAAAAACACACTATCTAGTTCTAGCGTTCATCCAAACATGGAAGGTGGAATTCGAAGCAGCACAAATCAAATACAAAATCTAATAGAGAATGAATAGTTTTCAGCTGTTGAGAGAATTTTTGAAGGTCAAAATGAAAAGAGAAATCTCGATTGGATGCATACAAGACTCCTGCATTTTTAGAGTCACTTGACCAACCCATCCTAGCCTGAATTAGGGAGTACACATTGTGTGACAGTATTTGCGTTTTCAGAGTTGTTAAACCGTTATCTAATTCTAATCTATTGACCTGATCTGTACATGAGCTTTTGCTCACCCTCAAGGATACGTCATAATCATCTTCTATATGGCATAGGGAAAAAAAATAGCTTCATCCTCAATTATCGTGATACACAAGTTGCTCTGGTGTATTATTAACGAATTGCTTCTCCGTCTCATTTTATGCAGAGAAACAAAGCAAACAGATTAAACTTTGTACAAAGGTGCCACCAAGCAGCAAACGAAGTTTCTTTGGAGGTTATTTCCTGTCTCTTCTTCTGCCGCAACTCTATTCTTTCTACTATACTTTATCTAAGATCCAAGTGTTCACAGGAGGTGGACCCAGCAACCTATCAAATTCCAACTACAAGAGCTCTATACTGAAAAAAGCTAGGATAGAGGTTAACAGGTAATTTCTACTACTCAAATTATGATCTTAAAATGAAATAGCCTATGACACTATCTAATTATGTTCTTACAGTCACGCAAGATTGCATGCTGCTATCCAAAAGAATAGTCTTGCAAGGTTTGTCCCTATCATTACCCCTATCCCATTGTGTTATATCGATGGTTTTGGGAAACACCCTTTCATTTCTGAAAAACGTTACTAGTTGACATGTAATGTTACAGGTCATCTCAGCCAACAAGGACGACCTCTCTAAGTGGACAGCCAATGAAAACAACAACGATTCATAGACCAAATTCAACTATCACAATCACCAAACCTGCTGGTGCAAACAGGCAAATTCAGAACAGCAGGTCCAAATTCTAGAAAACTGTTTTCCCACATCTCATAGGCTTTCTGCAAAAGGTGTTTCTCCCGACAACAAATGTTCCATTCCAAAGCTCATGGGTCTTCTGCGGAAAAAGTGTCTCCTTTGTACAAGTTGTGCTACTTGCCATTTCATGAAGTTCTTGTGCCCTGGGAGTCTGGGAAAGAGTCTTTCTTTAGCAATTCCCACGCTGAGCACTTGCAGCTTTGTCTCAAGGGTGTAACCGTTAGGCAAAGTACAATTGGTGTTATTATCAATATTTGTAACAATCATTTGCTTATTAATGAAAAAAATCATGTATTGATGCTTACCCTTGTATGCTGATAATGGTTCATGAATTTTTTGATGGAGTATCAAAACCGATTAAGATTGTTAAAAAATGTCATGAACTGAATGGAACACCAGTGGCTGAGAGAGAGAGACAGACTATTTCCAGATCCAATAATACAAATACTACTGAAATGGTGTTTCAGTCTCACAATGAATACAAGTGGATGCAAAACTTTGATGTGTTAACTGTAATATGGTACAATGAATCAGGGGGCATCAAGTAAAACTTGGACTTGTACACTTGTATAAAACAACCAATATTCAATCTTACAACAGAAGATTAGCAATGAAGAAGAATTAGGTGTGCATCAGGGAAAAAATCATCTGATAAGAAAATACGGATCAAAACTTGATGCCGAACAATCCACTTGGTCCTCTGGCTTAGTTGGGGATCTCAACTTCTCATGTGACAGTTTTACCAGAAGATAAAGGCTAGATATTAAAGGGTTTTTGAGGAATGGTGTGATAGACCCTTCGAGATCAGAATACTCTTGCAAATAAATAGCATCACTGTCATCCAGTTGTTCCAGAGAACCTGACTGCGTGAGTGCAAATAAGCCTAGCAGATTTGCATAGACTGATATGAAGACATCCTTATGATTACCTATACCACCAATCCAATCTGTTTGCCCCTTTCTCTCAAGATAGCCACTAGTCAGTGATGTGAGCTGGTTCAAAAAGCTCTTCCGCCAGTTCTTCAGGAACAATTTAGTTTTTCCTCCTGTTTCCATCTGACATTTAGACTGCAAAAGTTTCTGAATATTCGAACAGCAGATTTGACATATCAACAGCTTCTCTTCATGGTGATTGTCAATTTCTTTGTCAAATATCTGCCGGACTAAATCTCCACGGGAGTTCAGGGTGTTACCAGTGTCCAAGACTATCCTTAACAAGTAATCAATGTATTTCAGCCAGTGGCCAAACAAAGAAGTTAGATACTCAAAGCTCAATTCAATAACTCTATCAACCTGCAGTGGTGTTGAATCATCACAGAAGGTACTAGTTGAACACTTTGCTATTACTTCCTGAACATTCTTTGCAAGTTTTTGTCTCAGATAGGCATCCTCATCCTCCAGCAACTGAATGCATATAAACCATAAGTCAAGCATCTTACTTGTATAAATGCTGATAAATTCAAAAGTACTAGCTTCCATGCATTTCTCTTTGATATGGCCTTCATCACACTCTGGAGGTACATACATGTTGGACACCAACGGAGCTAAAAAATTCACTTCTTCAAGAAGACCTGAAGCAATGATTGCCTCAGCAGCAACTCTTCGAGAATTCACAGTTTCCGATGGTTCACTATGATTCTTAACAAGACCGGCAAAGAAGTTTGCTCTAAGCATGACATCAGACAACCTATTTCCTTCATTAATTCCATCAAAGGATGCAGAGAGGTCACTGGTCTCAAGCCCATCCACTGAAACAACATTCCTAATTGATTTAGCAAACCGTTTCATGCACATACCCATGCAACATAGAATTATTTCTTTGGTTTTTGCATGTGACATGGTGCTGTTCAAATGATTTAATCTGTCCCAGAAGGATAGACATGTGATAGAATCTTCTTCATCGTCAAATGGACATTCCATGTTCCATGAAAATATTATTTTCAGAATATAATAAAGACACTTGGGTTGTTCTTCCACAAATAAGCGTTCCATTAAAACAGGCTGCAGATTTTCCCATGCCCATTGGTGCAAAATGTTTTTACTCTCACCATGTATGATTGATTTTATAAGCCGAAGAATCCTCTTAAGCACTGTAATTCTAACATCATATGTAGGATCTGCGAGACATGACATAATCTCTTTATGTACTTCAGGGAGGGTAATCTCCTCCCTAGACATCTCTGATACAAACGAAGTGGGTTCAGCAACTATTTGTAACTGAACATCTTCCTCAGAAGTTTGATCATTTTTCCATGAAAAACCGACACAGCTGAAAAATGATTCAGTTGCTTGTTGTTGAAGTTCAATCAGGGTTGGATCATGGAATGCATAATGGGTTGATGTAGCATTGTTCAAGCACTGGGAGCTCAACTCTAATAGCAGTGTCTGGATGATTTCAGTATGTTTGCTTGTACCTGTCCTTGCAACATCAAGCATGAGGTCCAAGACCCGCAAGTAAGACGTACTTACGACAGGGCATGAGCATAATTTGGTGCTGCCAAGCCAGGAACATCTTGAGAGAACCTCAATTAGTTGGCCAAGAATCTGATCCTTCTTGCTACTGTCTGTCAAACATCTAAAGTTGTTATCCATAAGAGAAGACACCTGCAGCAAAAGGCCATGGATTGTATTGAATGAAAACGGCTTAGGATGTAGATTTCCATTTCCATTTCCCATGTTAGCTGACATGGGAGGATCAGAACATCGGACACTGTTAACAACCACTTCATGATTTCCATGAGGAAAATTATCCAGTATATCACTAACAACATGCTGCAGTCTCTCATTCGATACCAAACCAATTAAAGCCCTTGATGCAAGGACACGGACCCGGTAGTTGCTCTGGGTAGCACATCTTTGAATGAAAGGCAAAAGCAAAAAAGGGTCTAAAGAATCATCAGTTCCACAGCTTATAGGCGAAGGCTTAAGTCTTGATAGAAGAATGAGAATAGGACAGAGGCTAGGATGTATTGCTTTTGCAATGTGCGACTCCAAATTGCTGGAATGTCCATCAGCTAGCAGTTCTGTTGCAACTCTCAGTTCACTAATAAGGAAAGGATGAAGTGCTGGGTACCTACAAACAAGGATAAATTTCAATTATACAGTAAACTTCACCTAGTTAAGTGTTACTAGTTAATCTGATCACATTGAATACATATGATTCATTACAAGTTAATGGAAATACTATCCAACTTGAAGACAACAACAATATTATGTTTTAAAAAAATGTTTGAAGTGCCGTAAAAGGAAAAGGTAATGCTTTAATACTTGCAACAACGCAACATAACATCAGATGACAATAATTACCATATTGCAAACCATATATAAATGCTACGAAGTTACCTGTGGAAGAATTCAAGGCCAGTTAATGAGCGTCGTGCTGACTCACGTTTCTGTACATTAAGAAACCCAACCATGCGACGAACCAGTGCAGTGTATGCAAGGCAAGCTGCATTGCGTACTTCCCAATACGGAGATGAAAATGCATGTATTGCAACTATAGTTGCCTCAGCACTGAAACCAGAAGTATCAGTCGCCAAATTTGCATCATTAAAGGCAGCTCTAAGCACATTGAACACATGCACAGTGGGAACAACACCCTCATCTCGGCTTTTTGATAAACTTCCATTAGAATGTTTGCTCACAGCGGTTTCTGATTGTAACTCACATAGCTCTCCAAAATCAACTTTCATTACTTGAGATTTCTGGTTGGAATCTTTCTGAAAATTAGCTAAAGATGTCTTAGCAAATTGTATCAACCAATCTAGTGCCCTCGGAAGCAGCTTCTTTGGTGTTCCTTCCGGCTCTGCCAGGAATAAGGCGATAAAAGCAGCGGGAATTCCGGCACTCCTTCTTAGCAAATCATCCACAGTTTGCCCTTTAGCAATTGTCCTATCCATCAGTAGCTCCAGCCATGATTCTGTCATTTTGCATAGCCTGTAAAAAGCGACAAAGAAAGATCCACAACAGGGATACAAATTATCATAAGTTATTTTCCACGTAATACTCATCTGCATATTTTGATTTAGCTAAATGTTTCAAATCCACATATGCAAACCAAGAATCAGGTTCAATAAAATCTGTTAGAAGGCAATGTTTGACAGTTCTGGGATTTAGCTTTTAAGTGCAATAGAATGGGCGTTCAATGTTAAGGTATATATGCATGAGTATGACTTAATTTATTCATCTGAGATATGATTGTATCGTGTCTCAAGGATGAAACCAGCGAATTTTGTTTGGACCATGCTGTTTCTCAAAGTCTCACAAACTCGGAATGAATTCACATGTTGGTTAATTATTCACATAAATGCACTTCTGAATGTAAAGAATAACTTTAGAATCAGGTTACATGCACATAAAGTCCCGTTCTTTAGGTGAAGACGTACCTTGAATCATTTGAGCAAAGAAGACGATTGCAAAGGGCAGTAAGCCCAGCCCTTGTCTTATCTATTGCACCATTGTGCTTCATTTTAAGAAGAACTTGCAAAAAATGTTCACCCATTGTCTCTAACTGCTCTACATCAAGAATTTCCACAGATATGCTTGTCTCCTCAGCATTGTCAGACAGGCCATTCTGAGATGAATTTGAATGAGAACAGCCAGGCAAAGGAATTTTTCTGATGATGGTTCCAAAAAGGAGACTAACCTGAAATGTGAAACAGCAAGGTTAAACCCTAGAAAAGACATTTAAACACAATCTATAACAAAGAGTACTTAGCAACAAAGATACAAAACTGATAAAGCATGCGGTGTCTTGGGAACAAAATTTCCTTCACAACTAATGAATTAATCACAATTATGCCCTAAAGATGGAGGAAAGGCCTTAACACAAATAATGTTCAGTGGCCAGAAACAATTTTTATGAAAACCTACCTACTTGGAATTTACTTCTCACATACTCGCATTAAGAATATAGTATAACTTTGCAAATTAAAAAGCCTAAAACATCTTTATCACAAAAAAAAACACTACATAAATGGCAAGGAACAAATTCATTACCTCCTTCATAGCAAGCCAGCAACCAACCATAACAACATGTTCGGCCGGTTTGGCATTACTCCCTGGCTTTCCATTTGCTTCCATTTCTGAAGCAGTATTAGGTTGATCCTCATATATATCTGAGAGGAAGGGACCATCATCAATCACATCATCCATATCATAAGGCATGTACCATGCATCAGAAGAAACCACCCATAGTGCTAGTGAAGTGACACGCACTATGAGTTGAAGAAGCTTTTCTACCAGGCACCTCATTTCAGAAACACAAGATTGTACTGCTTCAGAGTTCCAATCCAGCTCATCGAATGTGTAGCGAAGGGTAAGAAGGACTCCATGAACAAAGCTTTTCTTACATGCTTCAGAAAGATCCTTCTCACCCTCTTCAACAACAGTACAGAGCCACTGAATGAGTGATGAAATATACTGGGCAACTGGGTTTTGAATAGTAATACCGTCTGTATCCCCATTCAGTGATTTTGTGTAACATTCAAGACAATCACTTTCTTCAGAGAAGATAAAGATGCATCCAAGCTCCAAAACATACTTCCTAAATATAAGACGGAAGGTTAATGCACCAGCGTCACTTTCCCGGACTCGTGGGCTTAGTACAAGTTTTTTCGCCCACCATATAACATCATTTATGGAAGTACCCAAGGAAATTCCAGGAAGCGGTGTTGGAAATTGCAGTAAAATGCGAAAAGAGTTCTCCCTTAGCCTGTCCCAGCTATCAACTATAGATCCTACAAATGAAATTGTTGAATCTGGCAATGTTATGCGGTCATTATAAGGATAAAGATCATTCTTCCCTTCAGAGCGGCAAATTGGCCATACATCTAGCAGTGTAAGAATAAGCTCCATTGCAATCATTTTCCTTTCATAAGGACCAGAAGGATAACAAGAATTAAATAGAAAGGAGCTTAGCCACTTCATGAATTGGAAGAGATCTTCAGCCCTCTGAATAACAACAGCCTTAGCAGTATCAACAGAATGAGATCCTTCAACACTAGAGGTTAAAGAAGGAATCCATGACCCCAGCTTCACCTGCCTGTCAAGAGCTGTTCGCACCCTGGCAAAAAACTTTCTAAATAAACTTGTCCATTTCATTTGAAATGCAGTGGAGCTGCACCGCATATTCAATGGGACTGCCTCTTTAAGCAAGCTCAGTTCCAAGGGGGATGGAAGACTTGATGTCTTTGGATTCAGAAAGAGAGATTCAGCAGCATCTATACGGAGACTTTCATCACTGTGTGTTAGTGCCAAAGCAAACCAATTAACAGGCACTGTAACATTAATCCCTTTAACAGATATAACTGCAGCACCTTTATAATCCTCCTGCTGAGGCTGTGACAATGTATCAGAATCCAAATCAATGTCCCCTTCAACAAGAGCAAGATTTCGAGAGACTTTAAGCAGTGAAATAAGTGCAGCTATACGCTGGTCATTTTTCAGTACTACATCTAGGTTGGTTGCCTTCGCATTAGGTCCAATGGAGATGAATCCAAGCATTGCAAATATGCTGTCTGTGTCGACTTCAATTAGAGCAGGTACAGCATAAGTATTTAAGTTAGAACGTAGTTTTGAATTTCCAGACACAAGTCCCCGCATCAAAGGAGGCAAGCACAAAACTCTAAAGGCATCGTACCCTTGCTCGACACCATCGTCATTCCAACATTCATCTCTTAAAGTCTCCAGCAAGCACTTCAGAAATGTTGTCGCAGCACAACAAACATCATCATCTATGTATGCATAAGCTGTTTCTGAAAGAAGGCTTGGTTTCAAATTTAGAAGAGATTTAGCACCCAATCGCTTTGCCAAAGAAGCTAAAGGGATATATCTTCCTTTACATCGGGGACCCAATCGAAGTAAATCATTCGCAATGTTGCACAAAAACAACTTTCTGTTTTGTTCATTGTTTTCTGATGGAACACATAATTCAATGTCTAACAGGAGATCAAAAATCAAATGGACCTGTTTTACTGTCTGACTCAAAGGATCTTCCAGGTTTCTCCATATGATTCTCAATATGCGATTGATCACATCTCTTGAGAAAGGCTTAAGGTCTCCAGAGAAATCAGCAAAATCAACTAAAACAGAAGTCTTTATCTGCTGCAAACATATTTGTGTCACTGTAAGAGCATGGAAATTGAAATGGCTATCAATTGGGTTCTCACAATGCTTGCAAAGCTCAGGTAAAATCCCATCATATAAGACAGTCCATGAGGATCCATCGGATTGAAGTTGACGCATGTTGAGTACTGCCCTTGGAATAGATGTCAAAATCCCTCTTAGCAAACAAAGTCTACTCAGAACTGAAAGATCTCTGATTTCTTCACACAAATCAAAATCAGAAAGTATATTGGGCGGAGATAGACCTTTTATATCTTCATGATCTGCACTGATACAAAATAAACCTTGAGAAATAAATCGGCATATCTCATCAGCGCTCATGAAGACCTGCATTGCAG
Source organism: Eragrostis tef (assembly GCA_000970635.1). Classification (NCBI taxonomy): domain Eukaryota; kingdom Viridiplantae; phylum Streptophyta; class Magnoliopsida; order Poales; family Poaceae; genus Eragrostis; species Eragrostis tef. The sequence continues at coordinate 130,802 of LAPY01000835.1, forward strand.
CACAGAAGCTCACCCCAGAGGCCACCAGACAATCCCTCGAAAAGGCAGATGACCTGAGAACAGAGAGTATTGTCCTAACAGCACGCTCGAAGACACTGGATGCCGTGTCAAGGCCAGTAAACTTAGACGGGTAGCGCTGCAGCAAGTAATACATACAAGACATGGCCTCCTGACACTGCTCCATCACAACTGGAGATGGACGGGACCCATCACCTATGTCTCCAATCACTCCGTTAAGCCCATCAATCACATCTCGTGCCATGATCTCAGCACACCTTTCCACTGCCTCATCCAAGAATCCCAACTTCGGGTACCCAATCAGTGACAAAGCTGCCCGACATACCATAAATCTCTTCTTTGCCTTGCTACTGGAGCCACCATACTCCTCACAGAGTGAAGCAAAGCACCCACTGATCACAGGGAAGTATTTCTTGCACTTGGCAAGCACAGATATGAGTGTCCGGTGGAGAGGGAGGGAGTTCTCAAAGAAGAGGATCTCCAGATAAAACTTTGTGGCGGCAAGCACTGCATCATCAGGAGTCCCAGGAGCAGAAAGAAACTGCACATATGCTGAGGCAAGGTCCTTGACTGCGACAACTTGCGAGTAGGTGGAGGTCAGGGAGATCAGGTCGTTCAATTGAGCAAAGAAATTGGATGAGGCAAACTCTCTCGGCACAAGAGCTAGCGCCTCAAGGTAGTGCCGGGGAAACACAACTGAGGTGTAGGTGTACCGGTGCCGGTGCTGCTGCGACCGCCACATATTTGTGTCACTGTAAGAGCATGGAAATTGAAATGGCTATCAATTGGGTTCTCACAATGCTTGCAAAGCTCAGGTAAAATCCCATCATATAAGACAGTCCATGAGGATCCATCGGATTGAAGTTGACGCATGTTGAGTACTGCCCTTGGAATAGATGTCAAAATCCCTCTTAGCAAACAAAGTCTACTCAGAACTGAAAGATCTCTGATTTCTTCACACAAATCAAAATCAGAAAGTATATTGGGCGGAGATAGACCTTTTATATCTTCATGATCTGCACTGATACAAAATAAACCTTGAGAAATAAATCGGCATATCTCATCAGCGCTCATGAAGACCTGCATTGCAGCACAGAAGCTCACCCCAGAGGCCACCAGACAATCCCTCGAAAAGGCAGATGACCTGAGAACAGAGAGTATTGTCCTAACAGCACGCTCGAAGACACTGGATGCCGTGTCAAGGCCAGTAAACTTAGACGGGTAGCGCTGCAGCAAGTAATACATACAAGACATGGCCTCCTGACACTGCTCCATCACAACTGGAGATGGACGGGACCCATCACCTATGTCTCCAATCACTCCGTTAAGCCCATCAATCACATCTCGTGCCATGATCTCAGCACACCTTTCCACTGCCTCATCCAAGAATCCCAACTTCGGGTACCCAATCAGTGACAAAGCTGCCCGACATACCATAAATCTCTTCTTTGCCTTGCTACTGGAGCCACCATACTCCTCACAGAGTGAAGCAAAGCACCCACTGATCACAGGGAAGTATTTCTTGCACTTGGCAAGCACAGATATGAGTGTCCGGTGGAGAGGGAGGGAGTTCTCAAAGAAGAGGATCTCCAGATAAAACTTTGTGGCGGCAAGCACTGCATCATCAGGAGTCCCAGGAGCAGAAAGAAACTGCACATATGCTGAGGCAAGGTCCTTGACTGCGACAACTTGCGAGTAGGTGGAGGTCAGGGAGATCAGGTCGTTCAATTGAGCAAAGAAATTGGATGAGGCTAACTCTCTCGGCACAAGAGCTAGCGCCTCAAGGTAGTGACGGGGAAACACAACTGAGGTGTAAGTGTACCGGTGCCGGTGCTGCTGCGACCGCCACTTTGCCGACATTCTTCCCCAAATTTAGCTACTCCCCTTTGGTTCAATCTGAACTGCAATAATATGAAGAAAAAAAATTGCGTCACAATCACATCACATCTCAGCTGAGTCTTAGTGATTAGTGCCAAATTAATAGCAAGCGTTTCAATTCCTCAATATAATACAGACAAAGCTTAGCTACACCCTCCACGACTAGCGTCAACAAGCAGACACAGGTCACAAAGACAAGGAGAATCGGCAAGTGAATAACCTGTATGCCTTGTAGAAGGCCCTGCGGTTCCTCCCGGCTGGTAAGCGCGCCTATTGAGAGAGAGCGCGGCGGCGAGCGGGGGCACCCCGAGGGGTTTAGGGTTTGAACTAGAAAATTAATTTCTTTGCGAGCCCAATGTCTTGTTGCTGCTTTCATCTGACTAAAATACCCCCAACTTCTCCGGCCGGGGCCTTGTTCTCCTGCGCTTTGAGATTCGCGCCGGGCTCGAGCCCCCCGTGCTCGTTCTCTCTCCCTCTCTCTGTCTCGCCGGCGGAGGCCTCTCGGAGATGCCGCCCGCCGCTGCAGCGCGCTGTCCTTTTCTCTGGCGGACTCCGGCGGCGCCCGTCGCCGCTCTCCGTGGAGCCGTATCGTCGTCTGGCATGCGACGGCGTCTCAGCGCGGGCGCCGAGAGCAGCGGGCTTCGGCCGCCCGGCG
>LAPY01000835.1:136820-160414 GCA_000970635.1 Eragrostis tef
CCCCTGCGGCCCGCCGGGGGCGAGCCCGGCGAGCGACGTTCCGCCGCGGGCGTCGCCGGAAAGGAGGAAGTGCTCGAAGCGAGGGAGCTTGACGCCGGCGATGTTGTCCTGCTGCGCGCGGACGCGGAGCCTGGCGGGCCCGCCGACCGACTGCTGCACGACATGGCGGAGCGGCGCGCCGGCGACGTAGAGCGCCTCGGCGAGGGACAGCGAGGCGGCGCGCATGGTGTCGCCCATGGCCTCCTTGGCGGAGACGATGCGCTTGAGGATGGCGCGGAACTGCACCGTCAGCGCGTCCGACTTCTTCTTGAGCAGCGCGTGGCCGCGGGTGGCGCCGGCCAACCGCGCCTTCACCATGCCCAGCGTCGTCACCGTCGGCACCACGTTCAGGCGCTGCCCGTGCCCCGCCATCGATCTCAGCCTCTCTCTCTCTCTCTCTCGCCGGAGACGTACGGTCACGAACCTGAGCCCGCGGCGGCTTCTCGAACGAGCTCACTCACATATTTTGTTCGAGCCTACGTGAGCATTTTTGCATGATTGGGTTGTGAGTCCGGCGTGGCCGCGTGGTGTCGCGATGGTTCAGGAAAAACTGAAAGCGACTGCTTCACGGGACAGAACGCAAGAGTGCAACATCTGTGCACACACGGGGACTTAAAAAGGTTAGGTGTGTGCCAGATCAGTTCGTAACAACAGTAACATCGAAATAAATAAAATCAAAGACAATAAAGTTGATTGAGATACAAGTTTAGTTATTCAATCGAGAAAGAAAAAGGAAAACTGGCATTGCCTACGTTGAAGGATCAAATTCAGATGTTTCCTGTTGGAAATCGTAATCCAGGACAAAGCCAAGTTGATGGTGCTGCTTTCAAGTGCACATACATTGCAAAGTGGACACAAACTATTTCCAGGCACCCTTTCAAGGAGATCGAACCACCACCAGGTCCACCAAGCCAGAAAAAAAAGAAGGTCGGCCAGGATAGTATCAGACCACCAATGGAAAGCAACAACCTGAACTGCCAGCAAGATTAATCTATCATTAACATGTAAAACGATATTTGAAGTTAGTAGCTACCTGGACAACGTAAAAGCAGAACAACTAAACGTGCAAGAGATGCAGACCCATTTGGGACTTAAAAAGGTAGGTGTGTTTTGCCAGATCAGTCCATCACAACAGTAGCATCGAAATAAATAAGATCGAAGACAATAAAGTTGATCGACACAAAGTTTACTTATTCAACAAATAAAATCAAGGTCTGTTTAAATGGATATAGCATAAAAAAGATCTAGATGAGGGGCAGCCTAGGCGAGGTAGCGGTACAGCTTCCTATCCGTCTCGTCCCGCTCCAGGAACTCGCGCTCTATGAGGGACTCAATCATCTTCTTTATCACGATGGGGTTCGGCAGGAAACGGGGCTGCAGCTGCTTCGTGACCTCCGTCATTATGCTGTTGTGATCGAGGACTCGCCTTGACTTCATGATTCTCACGATGGCAGCCTCAATCTGTGGTTTCCTGTCTTCCTCGACTATCTGACGGGTCTTCAGCAGTTCAGGATCGGTCTCCTTCTGTGCTACCACAGCGCCAATCTTCACCTTGAACAATTTGCTAGTGAACTTATCATTGACACAAAAGCTATCATCGTCAGAAATGTCCCTGCTCATGGGCTCCTTACGCAGAACCTGCTTACCCTTCACAAGAGCAAGTGACTGAAGGCACCGCTTCAGGTCAGCAGCGGGTATTGCAGTAGCCTGCTCAATCTCGCGGTAAGTCAAGGCATCTGCAGAGTTAAACAGCATGAGAACACACATCTGGTAGGTGGATACATTCAGTTCATGCTTGCTGCCATTTCCAAATGTTGCTTTGATGTCAGCAGTCCCCATGTTTGTTTGCCATGTCAGTCTCCTGCCATTGTGGGTACCAAGGTAAAAAGCCCGAAACTTCTCAGAGACAGCAAGTATTTCAGGGGGAAGGTTGCAGGTACTGCATGGTTGTGTCGGCCATGACCCAGTGGTGAGTATCTGGACAGAAATCGTTGGGGCATCTGTTGCATCAGAAGAGCTAGCCGCATAAAAATTTTGAGTAGTATCATGAGATGTCTTCAAATCAGTGAACATGCCCTCCAATTTTGAAGTAAACTGGTAGCCACATTCTGTCTTGAGCTTCACAAGCATACTTCTTTCAGAATCGTCTGAAGCTGCCTTCCCCGAAAGTAGACGCTTTGCCAAGTGTTGCTTGTAATACTTCTCAAATAGATCCTTTTCTTGCAAGTACCTAAACAGCATCATTACTTTGTCCAGTATCGTCTCAAGGTCCTCCTCACTGGCCTCTTTCACCCCTTTCCGCAGTTTGTCATCGACAAACAATGATATGAACTCAGGGGATCTGTTGTTTAAGTTGATGAAGTGCTCAAAAGAGGAATTCAGAGCGTTCAAGAAGCTCTTGTCATTGCTAAATGAGACGTTGATGATATTATCATACTTATCCTTCTCATTAAGAAGCCGCTGGACAAAATCCACAGGGTCTTTTAGTCTCTCTGGATCAGTTACCAAACTTTTTCCTGTTTCCTTGATGTGAGAAGCCATCACAGACCTGATTGTTGAGTGCCCCTCAGCAACATGATGAAACAAACTGTACATCCTGGTCAGGTCTTCATACCTATCTTCAACGAGCATATTCACAAGCCCCGAGTTCTCCATAAGAATCAACCTCTGCATGTGATTTGCTAGCATCTCTTTCACCACGACAGCAGTAATTTTCTCCCCAGTTTTACTATCCATGTACTGTGTAACACGCTCTGATTCCTCATTGAGCCGCCTCTCAGCCTGCTTGAGATACTCACCACAAGCACAGCACTCAATGAACTGCTGTGACTCACCACTATAGAAACTAGCCGACACTTCAAGAAATGGCCTTTCAAAATCCTCTTGATAAACAGAAGATCCCAGATCCATCAACATTTTAGTTGTGCTCCTCATCAACGATCTATTTATCACTTCACCCATCCGTTCTCTATGTATGAGTTCAAGGAGTGTGTCAAGCAACCTCCCCTGAACCATGGAAGACCGAACTATCGTATCTCTCCAAAGCTCCAAACCAAGATCAAAAACAGCTGTCTTTTTATTGGTAAGAATATAAGTCCTGTCCATGTACATCAGGATGTCTCTGATCATTTGCAACGCCTTGTTATGCTCATCCCATTTTCTCTGCAACTCTTCCAAGAACAGGCCGCCTTGAGCAGCCTCTATTGATGTGCGCATTTCTTCAAGATGTTCTTTCAAGTTTGCTGCGAGATGCTCATAGAGCTTCGGACCATGCTTGTGCAATACCATGTTATAAGCAGTCCTGCCAATAATAAACAAAATATTATATTTACCATCTTAGACCAGTGGTCAAGCAACCAGCAGAACACAAAAACAACTATGAACAAACACATTTCTAGGGAAAAGATATTTAGACGAGAGATAACTGAGCAGCATGGAGTTGCAGGCAAACTTAATGTATTACTTATGCTGTTGAGCTTATATGTTGAATCAAGTTCCATACAATAAGAATGGACCATAATTGCAGAGCTTTTAAAAGGTTAGCAGCAGCCCTGTCCCATATGCTACAGCAATAAAGTTTAATTTAGCCACAGTAATATCAAGAGAAAAGAAAGAAAATCCTACAGACCAAATATAAAGAAGTTGCTTCTCTTTTTAGAAAGTAAACATACAGGAGACTTAGGACTAATGTTTGCCAAATTAATCGTTGGGGCATCTGTTGCATCAGAAGAACGAGCCGAGTAAAAATTTTTAGTAGTGCCATGAGATGTATTCATGTCGGTGAGCATGCCCTCCATTTTTGAAGTAAACTGGTAGCCACATTCTGTCCTGAGCTTCACAAGCATACTTCTTTCAGAATCGTCTGAAGCTGCATTCCCCGTAAGTAGACGCTTTGCCAAGTGTTGCTTGTAATACTTCTGAAATAGATCCTTTTCTTGCAAGTACCTAAACAGCATCATTACTTTGTCCAGTATCGTCTCAAGGTCCTCCTCATTGGCCTCTTTCGCCACTTTCCGCAATTTGTCATCGACGAACAATGATAAGAACTCGGGGGATCTGTTGTTTAAGTTGATGACGTGCTCAAAAGAGGAGTTCATAGCGTTCAAGAAGCTATTGTCATTGTTAAATGAATCTTTGATGATATGTTGATACTTATCCTTCTCATTAAGAAGCCGCTGGACTAAATCAACTGGGTCCTTCAGTCTATCTGGATCAGTTACCAAACGTTTTCCAGTTTCCTTGATGTGGGAAGCCATCACAGATCTAATTATCCGGCAACATGATCAAGCATTTCGTACATCATTTTCAGGTCTTCATACCTATCTTCAGCAAGCCCCGATTTCTCCATAAGAATCAACGTCTGCAGGTGATTTGCTAGCATCTCTTTCACCACGACAGCAGTAATTTTGTCGTAAATTTTAATAGTCATGAAGCCGCTCACGTAACAAAGTACAGCACGCTCTCTTTCTTTATCGAGCCATGTCTTAAAATGCTCGAGATACTCACCACAAGCGAAGCGCTTAATTAGCTGCTGTGACTCATGACTGAAGAAACTAGCCGACATTTCAAGAAATTTCCTTTCAAATTCTTCTTGATAAACAGAAGATCCCAGATCCAGCCACATTACAATTGTTCTCCTCAACGATTCATCTATCACTTCACCCATCCTTTCTCTATGTATGAATCCAAGAAGTGCGTCATGCAACCTCGCCTCAATCACAGAAGGCCGAACTATGGTCTCTCTCCAAAGCTCAATACCAAGATCAGAAACAGGTGTTTTTTTTATTGGTGCGAATATAAGTCATGTCCATGTACATCAGAATGTCTGCGATCCACTGCACTGCCTCTTTATGCTCACCCCATTTTTTCTGCATCTCTTCCAAGAACTGGCCGCCTTGAACAGCCTCTATTGATGTACGCATTTCTTCAAGATGTTCTTTCAAGTTTGCTTTGAGATGCTCATAGAGCTTTGAGCCATGCTTGTATACAACAATTTGATAAGCAGTCCTGACAATAAAAAAACAAAATATTATATTCTCACCATCTTAGACCAGTGGTTTGAAGGAAGCAGTAGAACACAAAAAACAACTATGAAGAAAAATATTTTGAGGGAAAAAAAATATTTAGAAGGGAGAGAGACGAGCGCACTTTTTTTTAGAGAATGGGAAGATTGTATTAATCCCGGCCTTGGCTTTCAAGGAAGCTACAACCACAGTGGCCTGACTTCCAAGAGAGTTACGGCCAAATACAACCACCGACAAAAGTCGGCCATCATCAGAAGTACACAATCGCTACACTGATGAAAGGAAACAAAAAAAAACTCCTATCTGCAGACTTTTTCGCCTTCCGGTGTTGTTCCTTGAGTACGGTCGACTCTTGTGTCCATTCTTCTACCATATCAGGCATCGGACAAAACTCGACCATATGCTAATCTAATGATGAACAACATCTCTTGACTGAAGCAAAGATCACTCGAACTGCCACCGACGAAGAATTTGCCAATAGCTGCAGAAGATCATGACCAAAGAGGACCGATAAACGGGGAGAATCTCCAAGGCGATGCCTCCAAGGAGGTTGCAGCATCCATGATGCCGCCGACGCCCATCCGAGCTCGAATTTAGGTTTATATTCGGAGATTCACAATCGCAGAGATGTGTTCGATAACAACGCCTCCAAGGAGGTGCATGGCGTCCGAGGACGTCATCGTCATTGGCACCGGCGACGCCGATTAGGCTTTCGCCATTGATCTGAGCTCATCAACTGCACGCCATGGAAGCATCAAAAGCATAACCACAGCTGATCATGCATCAATCCACGTTCACCATGTTAGCAACGCACCAGCAGAATAACACGGCAGATCCCGCGCAGCAGTAGCCAGGCACCATGTCGATCCTGCACAGCAGCAGATCAGGCATGATATGCCCACCCCGTGCAGCAGCAGATCGAACACCGCCGATCCCGTGCAGCAGCAGACGGGGCACCACCACCGACGCGAAAAAGACTGATCTGCCGCCGCCACCAGTTGAACGCCGCCACGGCGGCGCTGATGCGCTGAACCGCACGAGGTCTGGAGCAACACACCGTTCCCGTCGCAAGCCGCCACAGCCATGAGCGCCGCCCATAAGGACGGCATGGCCATCACGGCGACATGGCCGGAATATGCAGATCGAAAACTCCACATTGCCGTCATCTTCTTTGGTGAGGGGAAGGAAGAGAAAACGCCGTCGACGAGGAAAACCCCGCCGCCGCCGTCCTTGCCTGCTACACGGGTTGTTCCGGTTGCGAGGGCTCCGGCGGTGGCCGGGTGTGGAGATGGTTGTGGGGGGCTTTTTATTTAACTTATTGCATTACCGTGATTTTGCAGGGGAGCCTTGTCGCAGCGGCAAAGCTGTTGCCTTGTGACCATGAGGTCACGGGTTCGAGTCATGGAAACAGCCTGAAGACAGGGAAGGGCTGCGTACTAAAGACCCAAAGTGGTCGGAATCCACAGGCAGCGAGAGCTCAAGAAAAGATCTAATCTATCCAAGATCTTAAAGCGAGTTCTGTTGATAGGGTAATGGGTATGATAACTTACAAGATCATGAACTCTATTTATAGGTTTTAAGGCATTACGCAGCTCACATACAACTAATATGACAACTAAGATATGACAACTAAGATTTTACTCATTACACAACTCAAATAATACTCATACGCGATCATACAGACCGACCTAATCTGGAGTACGAAATCCAATGGAACAGGGGCAGCAATTTCAGGGGGCAGTCGCGCGCAATGTTAACCTGTAGAGCTCCTCGAAGGAGAGGCCGCTGGTGTTGTTGTTGTAGATCCCCCAGATGGCGTCTTGCAGCTTCTGCCATGACTTGTCGAAGAACTTGGGGTCAGTCTCCACGCGGCGCCCAACCGGCTCGACCCTCGGGCAGACCATCTTCCACCGCTGCCGTCGCTCCGGCGAGGCCCAGGTTCCCGCGAGATGGTCGGGGTAAGGGGCGCGGCGAGGCAGAGGGTGGATTAGTAGGGTTCGTCGCGTGCGAGGGGGCGAAGAGATCGAATGTTCTTGTTGGCCCTTGCAGCGGCTCGGGCAAGAGATTTGGATTAGTGAGAGCAGGTGAAAAGCAAACTTTTTTTATCGCCATGAGCGCCGCCCATAAGGACGGCATGGCCATCACGGCGACATGGCCGGAATATGCAGATCGAAAACTCCACATTGCCGTCATCTTCTTTGGTGAGGGGAAGGAAGAGAAAACGCCGTCGACGAGGAAAACCCCGCCGCCGCCGTCCTTGCCTGCTACACGGGTTGTTCCGGTTGCGAGGGCTCCGGCGGTGGCCGGGTGTGGAGATGGTTGTGGGGGGCTTTTTATTTAACTTATTGCATTACCGTGATTTTGCAGGGGAGCCTTGTCGCAGCGGCAAAGCTGTTGCCTTGTGACCATGAGGTCACGGGTTCGAGTCATGGAAACAGCCTGAAGACAGGGAAGGGCTGCGTACTAAAGACCCAAAGTGGTCGGAATCCACAGGCAGCGAGAGCTCAAGAAAAGATCTAATCTATCCAAGATCTTAAAGCGAGTTCTGTTGATAGGGTAATGGGTATGATAACTTACAAGATCATGAACTCTATTTATAGGTTTTAAGGCATTACGCAGCTCACATACAACTAATATGACAACTAAGATATGACAACTAAGATTTTACTCATTACACAACTCAAATAATACTCATACGCGATCATACAGACCGACCTAATCTGGAGTACGAAATCCAATGGAACAGGGGCAGCAATTTCAGGGGGCAGTCGCGCGCAATGTTAACCTGTAGAGCTCCTCGAAGGAGAGGCCGCTGGTGTTGTTGTTGTAGATCCCCCAGATGGCGTCTTGCAGCTTCTGCCATGACTTGTCGAAGAACTTGGGGTCAGTCTCCACGCGGCGCCCAACCGGCTCGACCCTCGGGCAGACCATCTTCCACCGCTGCCGTCGCTCCGGCGAGGCCCAGGTTCCCGCGAGATGGTCGGGGTAAGGGGCGCGGCGAGGCAGAGGGTGGATTAGTAGGGTTCGTCGCGTGCGAGGGGGCGAAGAGATCGAATGTTCTTGTTGGCCCTTGCAGCGGCTCGGGCAAGAGATTTGGATTAGTGAGAGCAGGTGAAAAGCAAACTTTTTTTATCTTTAAAAAAAAAGAAGCAAACTTGAGAACGAAGAAAGAAAGAAAGTAGAGGGAGGACTCTGTTTCATTTGATCGATTAGTTTGCAGCAACTGCCTTGCTTTAAATCACAGCAGGCCACACACTGACCAACAGGTCCCACTCACACAGAGCACTTGACAATGCGCTAAGCGCACAACCAACTATATGCGTCAACCGGTCAAAAAAAAGAGAGAAAAAACAAGCTAAACGCGTCAAACTAGGCCAACAGTGTAACGGCAGAAGTGCGCCTTCCTTCTCTTCCGGTTGTAGCCATACCGGATACAACAGGATTATACGGGATGATTACCATGTCCCACTCGTAAAAGCAAGTTCAGCCGTTTTTCACTTGCCGCCAAGGATGATCGCGCCCAAGTGTGACAACGAAGGCGGGAAGTTTGGCGCGCGATAACTTGGGCCTTGGGCCGTTGGCTTGTGTCCGGCTATATGATTGGGTTCAGTCCGGCTTGGCCGCGATGGTTTGCTTGACGGGACAGAACACAGTAGTGCAACATCTTTTTTTCTCAAAAAAAAAAGTAGTGCAACATCTGCGCACACGCTGGGAGTAAAAGGTTGGGCTTGTTGCCAGATCAGTTCATCACAACAGTAGCATCGAAATAAATAAAACCGAAGAAAATAAAGTTGATCGAGATACAAAGTCTAGTTATTCAATCGAGAAAGAAAAAGGGAAAATGGCATCGCCTATGTTCAAGCATCCGATTCAAAATGTTTCTTGTTGGAATCGCAATCCAGGACAAAGCCAAGTTGATCCGTGCTGCTTTTACGTGCACATAGCATTTCAAACTGGATACAAGCTACACAGTTGAGTATCCAGGTACCCTTTCAAAGAGATCGAACCACCAAGCCAGAAAAAAAAAAAAGATTACCAATGGAAGGCAACAACCAGAACTGCCAGCAAGATTTATCTATCATTAACATGTAAAACGATATATGGAGTTAGTAGCTACCTGGACAAGGTAAAAGCAGAACTAAACGGGCAAGAGATGCAGACCCATTTCCCTCTTGCATAAGTACATGGATCAAGGTCTGTTTATATGGATAGCATAAAATAAATTCGAATGTAGGGCAGCCTAAGCGAGGTAGCGGTACAGCTTCCTATCCGTCTTGTCCCTCTCCAGGAACTCGCGCTCTATGAGGGACTCAATCCTCTTCTTTATCACGACAGGGTTCGGCAGGAAACGGGGCTGCAGCTGCTTCGTGACCTCCGTCATTATGCTATTGTGATCGAGGACTCGCCTTGACTTCATGATTCTCACGATGGCAGCCTCAATCTGTGGTTTCCTGTCTTCCTCGACTCTCTGACGGGTCTCGAGCTTCTCAGGATCTGTCTCCTTCTGTGCCACCACAGTGCCAATCTTCACCTTGAACAATTTGCTAGTGAACTTATCATTGACACAAAAGCTATCATCGTCAGAAATGTCCCTGCTCATGGGCTCCTTACGCAGAACCTGCTTACCCTTCACAAGAGCAAGTGACTGAAGGCACCGCTTCAGGTCAGCAGCGGGTATTGCAGTAGCCTGCTCAATCTCGCGGTAAGTCAAGGCATCTGCAGAGTTAAACAGCATGAGAACACACATCTGGTAGGTGGATACATTCAGCTCATGCTTGCTGCCATTTCCAAATGTTGCTTTGATGTCAGCAGTCCCCATGTTTGTTTGCCATGTCAGTCTCCTGCCATTGTGGGTACCAAGGTAAAAAGCCCGAAACTTCTCAGAGACAGCAAGTATTTCAGGGGGAAGGTTGCAGGTACTGCAGGGTTGTGTCGGCCATGACCCAGTGGTGAGTATCTGGACAGAAATCGTTGGGGCATCTGTTGCATCAGAAGAGCTAGCCGCATAAAAATTTTGAGTAGTATCATGAGATGTCTTCAAATCAGTGAACATGCCCTCCAATTTTGAAGTAAACTGGTAGCCACATTCTGTCTTGAGCTTCACAAGCATACTTCTTTCAGAATCGTCTGAAGCTGCCTTCCCCGAAAGTAGACGCTTTGCCAAGTGTTGCTTGTAATACTTCTCAAATAGATCCTTTTCTTGCAAGTACCTAAACAGCATCATTACTTTGTCCAGTATCGTCTCAAGGTCCTCCTCACTGGCCTCTTTCACCCCTTTCCGCAGTTTGTCATCGACAAACAATGATATGAACTCAGGGGATCTGTTGTTTAAGTTGATGAAGTGCTCAAAAGAGGAATTCAGAGCGTTCAAGAAGCTCTTGTCATTGCTAAATGAGACGTTGATGATATTATCATACTTATCCTTCTCATTAAGAAGCCGCTGGACAAAATCCACAGGGTCTTTTAGTCTCTCTGGATCAGTTACCAAACTTTTTCCTGTTTCCTTGATGTGAGAAGCCATCACAGACCTGATTGTTGAGTGCCCCTCAGCAACATGATGAAACAAACTGTACATCCTGGTCAGGTCTTCATACCTATCTTCAACTGTTGATAATATTATCATACTTATCCTTCTCATTAAGAAGCCGCTGGACAAAATCAACTGGGTCTTTTAGTCTCTCTGGATCAGTTACCAAACTTTTTCCAGTTTCCTTGATGTGAGAAGCCATCACAGACCTGATTGTTGAGTGCCCCTCAGCAACATGATGAAACAAACTGTACATCCTGGTCAGGTCTTCATACCTATCTTCAACGAGCATATTCACAAGCCCCGAGTTCTCCATAAGAATCAACCTCTGCATGTGATTTGCTAGCATCTCTTTCACCACGACAGCAGTAATTTTCTCCCCAGTTTTACTATCCATGTACTGTGTAACACGCTCTGATTCCTCATTGAGCCGCCTCTCAGCCTGCTTGAGATACTCACCACAAGCACAGCACTCAATGAACTGCTGTGACTCACCACTATAGAAACTAGCCGACACTTCAAGAAATGGCCTTTCAAAATCCTCTTGATAAACAGAAGATCCCAGATCCATCAACATTTTAGTTGTGCTCCTCATCAACGATCTATTTATCACTTCACCCATCCGTTCTCTATGTATGAGTTCAAGGAGTGTGTCAAGCAACCTCCCCTGAACCATGGAAGACCGAACTATCGTATCTCTCCAAAGCTCCAAACCAAGATCAAAAACAGCTGTCTTTTTATTGGTAAGAATATAAGTCCTGTCCATGTACATCAGGATGTCTCTGATCATTTGCAACGCCTTGTTATGCTCATCCCATTTTCTCTGCAACTCTTCCAAGAACAGGCCGCCTTGAGCAGCCTCTATTGATGTGCGCATTTCTTCAAGATGTTCTTTCAAGTTTGCTGCGAGATGCTCATAGAGCTTCGGACCATGCTTGTGCAATACCATGTTATAAGCAGTCCTGCCAATAATAAACAAAATATTATATTTACCATCTTAGACCAGTGGTCAAGCAACCAGCAGAACACAAAAACAACTATGAACAAACACATTTCTAGGGAAAAGATATTTAGACGAGAGATAACTGAGCAGCATGGAGTTGCAGGCAAACTTAATGTATTACTTATGCTGTTGAGCTTATATGTTGAATCAAGTTCCATACAATAAGAATGGACCATAATTGCAGAGCTTTTAAAAGGTTAGCAGCAGCCCTGTCCCATATGCTACAGCAATAAATTTTAATTGACCCACAGTAATATCAAGAAAAAAGAAAGAAAATCCTACAGATAAAATATAAAGAAGTTGCTTCTCTTTTTAGAAAGTAAACATACAGGAGACTTTGGACTAATGTTTGCCAAATTTTGAGTTTGAGGCATCATATTTTACATATGCAACCAATATGTGCAAAAGACGTTTCAAAAAAGAAAAAGAAAAGAAACAGGAATACGTATATAATCATGGGTATATATTATCAGTAAGTTCTATAATAGTTTTACAGAAACTTAGTCCACAGCACACTATGCATCTGCTATTTTCTTACATCCTATGTAACATTCAAAGGCTGCAACATGCTGAAAACAAAAGCCATACTGTAGGCTATCTAAGGTAAAATGAATCAGAGATGTGAAACGACAACTGATTAGTCCGAATCAGCAAAAGAAAATGGAACTGTTGATGAAAGCAGGTTGAAGGAATGGAGATGTCATTGTCAATTACTCGCTGGCAACAACCGTTCAAACTAAACAGATGTGATCAGTTGCCAGTATTTTTAACTCATCAAAATGTTTCAGGTTTTCTAGGAGCAGTGTGCTGTTATCCGTTGCTGACAGATTGCTAGCTCACCAGTCCTTGGGTTCTGCAAGGTTTCATGTATGTTCTTTTAAGATCTAAGTTCAAGTTGCTTAATATTTATTGCCAACTTAGAGGTAAGGACCAGCCTATGCCATCCCTGCTGACGCTAGAAATAAGTTATCGATTTAGAAAATCAAAGCAGGCGAGGAACAGAAGGGCACGCATTCTACTAAATGATAATAATAACATGACTGTAAACTGAAAGACACTTCAAACTGAAAAATGCTTTTTTTGGTTATCAAAATCTGGGCCTGTTGTGTAGTTCAGGGTATGTTGGCAATCTTTTTTTTTCTATTTATGGCTCCATAAGAGGTAAGGTAGAATGAGGTTCATCAAGCTGTGATCTTACTACTGCCAATATAGATTAGTTTTTATTTTGGTCACCATGCATATGAAATATGTAAAATCATAAACCCTAGTTGTGAATGGCCAGTGGCAAGACCCCAAGGCACATTCTTAGCTACCTACAGGAGACAGACAGTCAAAAACAATAATAGTAACTTAAAGTAGTGTTGTCATTACAATACAACACATCATGATCAGCCTGTCCAGTATAGATGCTGAACATAAAAATCATAAATGATTTGTTAATACCATTCCTAATTAGACCAATTTCTCTATGCTCTAAACAATAACATATACCAGTTGCCCCAACCAAAAGAAGCAAACTAAAGCACCTTGTAGACTGGCAGACAGAGAAAGGGGCAGTCCTCTGGATGACCACAGAGAGGGAAGTAGTCAGGCAGGCAATGATAAATTTGAGTCGGTGAAGGTGAGCTACAGCAGACATGTTTTTGTGGCGTTCTGGCAATGCAGGGCAGAGCAAAATTTCAGTGCAAATGGAAATTGAGTGCAATAATGCAAACATGCAATTTCATCCGTTTGATAGTGATCTAAAGGCTCTTGTTCCTTCCAAATATTTCCAAAATAAAGATAGACAATCGGGAAGGTGTTTCCAAAAGACCACAGGTGGGATTAATGGAAGGAACAAGAGCCCTTAGAACCCGATCAGATGGGTGAAATTGCATGTTTGCACCATTGCACTCAATTTTCATTTGCACTAAAAATTTCCCCTCTCAGAAGAACCTATATGGCTGTTTATTTTCCAAGTTGAACTTAACTGTAGACTGTAACTTGTAATGTTTCAGAAGAACCCATGTTTAATTTCCACTGTTTATCTTGTAAGACCTATTCAATTGACAATTTGTTAAAATATTAGTTGTTGTAGCCATGGGGTTATAACACGGTGGTTTTGTTTCTTCCCAATTCTTTGCTAAGATTTTATTTGTAGTTATGTCATTATGTGCATCTTGGTATCTGCCAGTTACCATTTTTCCCCTGCAGGGCAACAACGTCTAGGAAATTATGGTGGATGGCTAGGTGGCTCCTACACACCATTCTGGGCGCCATGAAGGTCCAGGGTAGGGTCAGCAGTGCATACACCAGCCGAAAAGGAAAAATGAAACAGAACGGGTAAAGAATAAATGAGAAATTGGCCGCTATTGAGGCAGGCCCAAACAGCCCAACTCCAACTTAACTGCCCTAACTGCTACAATCCTGCACGTACTCACACACAGCCTTAGGAAGCCGCTGCCTTTTCATCGTCATCTTACATAGCGTAGCTCCGCCACCACACCAGATCCATTAAGAGAATCTTACAGACGGCCCTGGGTCTTCAGGCGGATGCCGGGCAGAGATGAGAGGGGGGTGAAGGATACAGGAGTTGCACAACCGCCTTCTGAGCCCATCGCCCTCTCCATTCCGTCACTGCCCTCAATCTCCCACTGCTCGTCATCTATTCGTTGCTGCGGCGGCCACCACAGGTAGCTGGCAG
The DNA here is from genome assembly GCA_000970635.1 of Eragrostis tef. NCBI lineage: Eukaryota > Viridiplantae > Streptophyta > Magnoliopsida > Poales > Poaceae > Eragrostis > Eragrostis tef. Next base: position 151,097 of record LAPY01000835.1, read on the forward strand.
CCATCTGAGGCCTAACTGCGACTAGGCCACGCCACAGGCAATACAGCGGACACAACATACAAACGCTAGCGTGGCGACCCCGAGGCCCAGCAACCTCGGAGTGCCTTGTTGCATAGGGGTCATATAAGCGATGTCTAGGCAACGCCATAAAGACATGGTACAGCCTCCCTCACACTCAATTCCCAACTCTGAGTGTATCCCTCCCTCCCTCACTCGCATTTGTACCTAGTCAGTAGTCAATCAGAGCATCAGACATTATTCAACCAGCATCCGCTCCTCCACAGAACACCTAGAAGAGCTCGACTAAATCAAGGCATGACAGAGGAGAACATAGAGTCCCCTCCCAATCGAGTGGACTACTAGGTGCCAACTATGCAACGCTTCGATGTCAAGATGTCACAGATAAATGCACTAATATGGTAAGTAAGGAAAAATAGGGGCGGAAAAACAACAGGATCGTAACAAATCTCTCTACATAACTAACATTAATGTAACTCTACATGATAGTCCTCACTGATTGGCACGAATGCAGCCCAGATATTTAAAAAAACTCGACCTGCGAGGGGGTAGATGCCCCCCAGGCATTTTGTTAAGAAGACCTCACGCAGGTCGAACCCGGGTCGACAGTACCCGCGGTGTCTTGGCATCGAACCCGGGTTGACGGGAGCGAAACGCTCCCAGAGCCTATGCTCTGACCGCTCGGGCTTTGGTGCAGCCCAGATATTTAACAACACGTGCATCAGTTTATACCAAAAATAAACAGTAAACAGATATAAAGCTATGAGCATGAATCAATACAAGCTCCCAATTTCACGGTAACAGATTTCATACAGAATAGGGCCTAGGACACTAATGAGACAATTAATCAAGATTAGTCCATTCAGGAACATTCCTATCGTATAACTTCGTATAATGAGACAATTAATCAAGATTAGTCCATTCAGGAACATTCCTATACCGTCATGTCACATGAATACAAGCCCCTAAAAGGATCACGGATGAATTCAAAAGATTAAGGATAAATAATCAGCGCCGCAATCAATCGCCACTAACCGATTCATCATCTTCCCATCAGCGATCATACAGAACGACCTAATCTGGGGTACGAAATCCAACGGAACAGGGGCAGCAATTTCGGGGGAAGTCGCGCGCAATGTTAACCTGTAGAGCTCCTCAAAGGAGAGGCCGCTGGCGTTATGGTTGTAGATCTCCCGGATGGCGTCGTGCAGCTTCCGCCATGACTTTTCGAAGAACTTGGGGTCGGTCTCCACGCGGTGCCGGAACGGCTCGATCCTCGAGCCGCGCTTCTTCGGGGCACTACTCATCTTCCGCCGCCGCCGTCGCTCCGGCGAGGCCCAGGTTTCGCCGCTCCGGCGAGGTGGCCGGGGGAAGGGGCGCAACGAGGCGGAGGGTGGCTAGGGTTTCGTCGCGTGCGGGGGAGGGAAGAGATCGAATGTTCTCGTTGGGATTTTGCAATCGGTTGGTTGCCCCTTTTTAAGCTGTAGACCACGGGGCGCCGGTGTTCAACATGATCTATTTTTGGAGTTTAGGATTCCAGCTCGTTTTCGTTTTGGCTTCCGCTTCAAATCATTGAGTAATTTTCAACGTGGTTACTACATAAACGGGTTCAGATGTTTATCCTATATAAAATATGATATGTAAGTTATTTAAAATAATATATCATTGTATCCGTTGTCCTTTTTAAATTATGTAACTAAGTAAGAGTAAGCTTGTTTGCAGGTCATCTTATGTCGACTGTATTTTCTTATTGTGTGTTACGAAACATTCTTAAATATCATTGTATGATATCTAGAGTCAGCTTGCCTCATTAAGGCTCTCTTTTATGCGACTTTTTAATATCAAATCAGGTTTAACTATGTTTATTTAGAGAATTTGGACGGACAAGCATAATTGAAAGCCGATGTAATAATTGAGCTTACTAAAATAATGAAGCAGCTATGCAGCTCACGAAGGAGCCTTTCTCGTATCATAAATGAATATCGCCTGGCTTTTTTTAATGAGCCTAAAACCTTTTTACGATCCCTAAACGCATTTTCTGTTGCTTCTCACTAATCGAACTATTTATACGCATCACTTCTACTTTTCTTTTTTATTTATATTAATATATGTAAAATACCTTTTTGACTTGACTTTACCCATACTCTTACCAAATTCAAACTGACAACCCACAATCAACATACCATTAACGTGCCTACTCATCAGTGTTCTAGCTCGTCGTCGGTTATCATTCTACCTAATTTCTAAAGTCAACAAAAAAAAATATACAGTGTAAGCATACTCATAGTATTGAGCTAATCGGTCAACACATGTGTAGTTAAATTTGCTATAAATAATGGATGGAACATCGTGAGAAACACTATGTAAGTTTAGAACAAATTACAAGTCTTCATTTTACTTACCTAACAACCAAATAATGTTTAACATAATGTTTTTATTCTAAATAATGAACCTTTAAGATAGGGGGTTTGGAATTCCATTTTTTCTATGAGTTTAGAAGAATGTGTGTGTGTTGGAGGGAGGGGGGAGGGGGGGGGGGGCGGGATGAGATGTAATGATACGCTTCTACCCATGTACAATGGTTACTATCACTGGACGGTCTAAGGGTCAAGCACTCAACAAGAGTAAATTTTAGAAAACTACAACTATTTGCATCTTTATAACACAAAACTACAACTTTTAAAGTTCATTTCACAAAGCTATAACTATTTCCGTCCTTAGTAACAATTACCTACAACTTTTGTATCTTGGTCCTACTTGTCATTCACACAAGTACCACATAGCACGGTCCCACTTGTCAATCACACATATGTCACAAAAGCAAAGCCGGCTTTATACTTTGAAAGGCCCTGGGGCAAACTCGGGCGATAGGGCTCTTCTCAAAATTAAAGAGCATGTTTGCTACACTTAATTTACACACAAAATATATATAATGGCAAAATCGATGAACTTCGAAAAGGGACAGAAAAATTCTTCTCTTTAAAGCTTTGGGCTGAGGTGATGATCTATACATAGATAGAGCAAAAAATCTTGGGCCTTTTCAGTCCTGGGCCTTAGGCCGTCGCCTTATGGCCTAGGCTTAGAGTCGAGCCTGCACAAAGTTGTAGTTTTATAAAATAATCTTTAAAAATTATAATTTTGTGATATAAGAATATAAATGGTTGTAAATTTGTGAAATTTACTCGCTCAACAAAGATCGATGTTACCAGGACGATCCAAAACATAACAACAGCAGCTAGGATGGAGACATTGTTTCTTTGGAAGGCAAATATATAAGGTTGAAGAAAAAAGCCTAGCAGTTAGATGTTTATCGTATGGTTCTAAGTCATTGGACTTGGACTGATTACATTCGATTAAAAATAACAAGACACTTGACATAAACTGACACATTGCATTCAAAAATGAGAATTACAAAATATTGTCCCTACTTAGTGATGGCTAAATGGGCGGTCCGCCCCGGCACCAAAAAGGCACGGTCCGAATCAATTTTGGGCCAACACGGCCCGGTGTTATTTCGTGCCGTGCCGGGCTAGCCCATGGGCTCTCCTCTCGGCCCATGGCACGGCACGCAAGGTGGTCCGAAAATAGATACTAGTAAAGAGAATTGAACTTGAGACCTCATAGATAAAAAAAATATATCACTAGGTCAAGACTACTAGTTGAACACATATAAACTAAAAATATATTTAATAAAACTTAATCGTGCCGTGCCGGCCGCCCATTAGACCGCACCCTCGGCTCACGGCACGGCCCGACCCTCGTGCCGTGCCGGCCCGGGCCCGAAATTCATCGGGCCGTGCCGTGCTTGGGCCGGGCCAAAAATTACGTGCTTCGTGTCCGTCCGTTTGGCCCGGCCCATTTGCCCATCACTATCCCTGCTTGGAAACCGATAGAACACGCGCCACGCCGGACGCATCGAGTTCTTTCCCAAAGCACTGTAGGATGGCCACCAGGACCCCGAGCTGGTCCGCCCGCCCCAGATCTCCGGCCACCGCCGTCTGGTTCCTCCCGGCCCCCGCGCTCCTCCTAGTCGTCCTCCTCCTCCGCTGGCCTCACATGGGCTCCTCCCCACGTAATCTGCTCCACCCTCTGGTCCCCCGCCGCAATTAGCTCATCAGGTGACCGAGTTGTGAAATCTTGCGCCTTTTTATTTTTTGGTTTGCCTCAGACAGCGCTGCCTCTGTGTCCGCCCGGCGCGCCGAGCTGTACGCGAAGATGGCGCGGGACCTCGACGAGCGCGGCGCGGCGTTCCTTAAAGGCGGCGAGACGTCGCAGTCGCTCACTCTCTCGGACCTCTTTGACACCGCTGACGGCGCAGTCGTGCCTAGGCTCAAGGTGCGAACTCTCCCTTCGCTCCCTGCCTCCCTTTGTGCTGGTCACCTTAGTTGTGAATCTTGTGATGGCACCGCTGAAATGTTGCTTGGTGCTGCTTACCAGGCCGCCGACCCGCCGGTGCGCGCGAATGTGCTCTACCTACACCCGGAGTTCGCTGCTGTAATATCGTGAGTGATTAGTGTTTGATCGAATCCATAAACATTTTTGGATTGTTAACTGCAATATAATAATCTTCCTTGAAAGTGAAGCTAAAACCATGCTTTATTGAGTATATGTTTTGTGCTTGCAGGAAGGCTGTGAAGGAAGTATTTGCTCCTTATTTTGATCATGGTAAAATTTGCAATTGTATTTTTAAACATAGGATTATACAATGTCATTCATTTCTTTTGAGTGTCCGAACCTTAGTGCAATTTATTCAGTGGGTATCTCATTTAAATATTTTGAACTAAATATAAATGGCTAGTCAAATTGCCTAGTGTTCCAGAATGATTGGTTTATAATTTTCCTTCCTAGCTGCGAATTTGTTGAAGCATGTAATGTTGATTACTTGTTTGGTTCATATCTTTGCCAGCTGTCTGGTTCCAAAATATGAGCATGTATCATTTCAGCATGTTTCATGCATCCCATCACTTGGAGCCCATCATAGCAACAGAGAATGAGGTAAATGTGCCCTCTGGTTATGATTTCTGTAGACATGAGAGTAATTTTTTTCGCTGACATGGCTATATGTGATATCCTTGAGATTGAAGCTGAAGTGGAGGCAGTGAAAAGAGTCACAGAGACTGTTTGCCCCCTCAAAATTGTACTGGATCGAGTTGTTTTGACATCAACTGGCGTGCTTCTTGGCCTGTGGCAGGTATGGATCTTTATAATACCCTGTTCTGTCTGCAAACTAAAATATTCAACATGTATCTTTTTCTCATCGATGTCAAATTTGGTCCGTTTTTGCATGTCATTCTCCATCCTGGCAATTTCAGACTTAAATTCTGGCTATTTGATTTGGTCTGTTTAGGTTGAATCTGGTACTGATCCTGCTGAAATCCGATCAAGATTGAGAGAAGCTCTCCCGCGAGCACCACAAAAGCAACTGGTATGAGCAACTCAGACCAATTTGATTTAAATACTATCCGAATTTCCATCTCCATTCTCAAGCGATATATCTTTGAAAACAAAAAAGGTAGAGAACACCATTTTATTTATTAATTGATTTCAGTACCTGAACATGATATTTTGCGCTAGAATATTAGTCCTCTAACCTGATTTTTGCATTTGACAGTATGACCCTGTTCTGCTTCACACCTCCTTTGCACGAATTCTGGGACATCCTAAGCTTCCACAAGAGGTAGCGTGCTTCTTGACTCATTTTCTCTATTTGATTCCATTTTGGTTGCAAGCAGAAGTTGTTTCTTGTTAGCATTCAAACTGTTGAGCAATTAGGTTCATCAATATAACCATGTAATAATCCTGCTGACTGGGGATTAAGTTTCTTTTCTACCTGCTTGTAATATTTACTTTCATGATTAATTTACTATAGTGGATGTATGAAGTAGTACGATCTTCAGCTAACTATATTCCACATAGTGCACTGAATCACAATAGTTCCAAAGCTAAGAACGCAGCTAGTTTCATTCAATCATCATTTTAGCCATTTCTATAAAATATTTTGTTCCAGCTATCTCTATTATAAGTATTTGTTTGATACATCCTTTAATTGTTTAGTTAATCTTATATGATATTGCATTTGCTGTGTCCTCTTGCAGCAAAGTGCATCATCATTTGATCATGTCAAGTTCTTTCATGAGCTGGTTGCTCAAGTTAACGGGAAGATTCATGGTTTCCAGGTAGATTTCTTGATCCACCTACACCTTTCTGCCTAACATTTCGTTGCCAAATCACCTAGAATGCAACACATAGCATGCATCTCTTACCTATTTCCCTCCCTAATTCAGGCGACAGTGTCAGAACTATGGTATGTAGAAGAGTATGATGTTCTTGCACTAGCACTGAACGGAAAGATGAAGGTACGGAGGCTACGCCTTGGCTGCAAAGGTGGCCAGCACGATGTAAGACGGTAAAAAGAAGGCCATGAGACTGGCAAAGGTATAGCAAAGCAGAACAAGAACATTATGTACTGCCTACAGAAACAGAAAAAGGCCGGCCACATGTGGCTGTACTGAAGACCTTTTGGAGACTGAAAGCTTCAACAAGTTGACGATATATATCAACGTGTTATTGTAGCATGCATTCTTTAGGTTGTATTCAAGTGGGCATTAATTTGATACAATTTTTCTTGAGTATATGTTCCGCAGTTGTATATGTCAGCTTCATTATGTTCGTTTCTCTCATTTGTTACAAGTGAGTCTGTTGTTTTGTGAAGAGCAAAACTTCATGCATAAGCTAACACCTCTGCCGCAGCTTTAACTCATTGGACTCGTACAACTTCGCTTGAATTACCATGTAAACTCCAGCCGAGAGTAACATGTACTCAAATTTCCAGGTCAAAAAAAGAAAAACATGTACCCATAAGTTGTCATCGATGCACCACCCATGATGGCAATGGCGGGCAGAAATTCATAATTGAAGATGAACGACAAGCAGCCATCCAGCTTGCCATAGTATTGCGATTTGCAACTTCCGCAAGTGACATCAGATGTTAGCAAAGACATATTGTGAAACTAAGTTACAACAAAATACATGACATACATTTGCTGGCAGTAAATACCAGCTTCACAACAAGAAACAAGAAAAAGTGCCAGGAAAACCGGAAGGAGATTACGGTAAAAAAGAAAATGAAATGAAAAACAAATTTACATGTTGCTATCCTAGTATCTATTGTCCAGCAAGCTTCATAGCCTTTGATGGACCTTCCAGCTTTGCTACCTCTGATGGGCCTTCTAGTTTCGTCAAACCATCTTCACAATAGTTTGAAATATCAAAGTTGGTGACAGCATGAACACCGCGAAGTTCAATAGCTGCTATGTCATAAGCTTCTGCTGCCTCTTCTTCAGTTTCTGGAACCATGCTCAATATTAATAACAGTAGTTGCATTAAGCAACAGGTATTACAAGCATAAACTCACATCCACAAAAAAGAAGGAGGAAACTTTGAAGCATCTAAAGATAATATGACTAATGGCAACACTTTACTCACCAAAGGTCCCTAGGTAAATGTCTTTGGTGTCTCTACTCTCCCCAATCTTACCAATTCGTGCTTGCCATTTACCATCCTTTCGCCTGTCAGTCACATGTCATTAAAGGATGTCACAAAAATGCAGTAGGCCATCAGAGTTTCATAATTGAAGCGTATCATAGAAAAAATCTACTTCTTTTTCAAAGAAAAACAAAAGATTATATGATGAAGTGCAGTACCTCGTTACACCCCTATATGACGAAGTGCCTCTTGAGAAACAACTGCTTTGCCTATAATAACAATACACAACGGTAAGTAAAATCACAGCATATAGGTGCAATTTTTTTTTAAAACAATTTTATCAGACCTCCTTATGTAGGCCACAAATTCATCTTGAGACATGGTCTTCATAATCTCTATTTCTTTCTCATAATCAGTAACCTGGTGAAAAGCAAAGGCGGTTAATACCATTTACTTCCTAACAATATCAGTAAGCACTAAGAACCGTGCAATTCTTACATTGAAGTTCAGTTTGGTGTTTGGACCTGTGCCCCAATATTTAAGGGCTGCCAGATCATGTGCCTTTGCAGCCTGTTCTTCAGTAACATAGCTGCCTGTAAGGCCAAAAAAGAAGTTAAACTTGTGCTGTTCTTATGTTCAACATGAGCTCCTTCTGTGAATGACACGACTTACCTAAGTACACTGTAGAACCCAATAGTAGCCCAGCGCCGAAACCAGATTCCACGCAGGTAATGAAATGAAGGATTCAGTTTAAAAATATGGGGAAAGGGATGATGTCATCAAATACATACATGGATAGAACCTATAATCAATGACCCACATGCATTTTAAGCATTATATTCACCTTGTTCGGTGACTATTATATACCTTGTGACGAAAATTAAGATTTCAGAAGCTTAACATGTTTGTATAAGCAGTATAAATAGGATAAAGCTAAATGGTAAGAGCAGTTATGTTTAATTTCATGACCACAAGTAGTTGGTTTTTCAGTGCAAACAATTGAATCGAGATGTACAACCATATCCTTTCTGATATATAAGATTAAAGGTTACACATAAGTTTGAAATTTGAGGTTGTCACATTTTCTATTCAACAGATTGATAGAAAATATATATAAAAAACATTTATTAAGACTCATTAGATACTTGTCATGTTTTGTTCGAAGAACTCTTTTACCAAACCTTTACGACCAGAATTGACATTGCATATACTCCCAATATTTGCAATAGAATTGCAAGCAGTTCAATCAGCATCATGTATTTTGCAAATGAAAAGAGTACAATGTCACATTTGTACATTCTACTGTATTCCAACAGTCCTAGCTAGAGGCTAGAGGACGGGGCTGATATCATATCAACACTAAATCATAAAGACCCAGCCCAAAACAATCAGAAGCATCCACAGCGATGCAAGAGCGCCTGAGCTGGGATTGTAAGTCGGATGAAATGATGTGCACGTACCATGCTTGCCCTTGCGCTTGCGGCCCTCGACCTGGCTGGTGTTGTCCCAGAGGTGTGCCTCGTACTTGCCGCTCCACTTCAACCTGCCACAGAGCAGCGCCCAAATCATGCAAAAGCAGAGCTAGGAAGGGGAGGGTCCTGGACAGGCAGCACGCCATCCGTTCCTGGCGTTCGTTAGCCTCCGCTGGAGCAGCCGCCCCGCACGTACGTACCTCGTGACGCCGTGGAACCGCGACGACCGCGGCGCTGCGTACTTGCGCATGGCCTCCGCCACCAGCTTCCCTCCTCCTGCTCCGCCTCCGCTGGCGCCGGCGGCTGGCTTCCTCTCCTCGCCGCCGCCGACGGCGAGCTGTTT
>LAPY01000836.1:2489-15712 GCA_000970635.1 Eragrostis tef
GGGGGGCGCGCCCCCCGTCCGGCTCGTGCGTGAATCGGTGACCGTGATTCGGCTCCGCCCGTCCGCCTCGCGCTGTCAATCTCTCCAGCCCACCCGCATGGGTTCCGCGGTGAGAACGACGCGATCTTGGGCCAGCGCGCGGGGTGAAATGTACGTGGCGGGACGGCGATTTGGGCAGCAGGCAAACACGGCGCAGCCACCGGCTCCCCCCGCCCCCCCCTTTCTGCAGGCTCGCGATGCGTGGCGGCCGAGCGGCGACGTGTGTGAGGCGCCGGAGTCCAGTGTGATTGGCACGGAACGTGCCGTAAATGGACTGGTTATAAAGAAAGACATTATTGCAGGATTCAACGCTTTAGCGGCGTTGGATGGTAGGAGTTTTCATCGTCTTAATGATGCAATACTCACGCTCCTCCCTAAGAAGGTCGCACCCACCACGGTCTCTGATTACAGACCTATCAGCCTTATCCATAGTTTTGGGAAATTGTTCTCCAAAAGGCTGGCTAATAGACTAGCCCCTAAGCTGCAGCAACTGGTTCAGCTGGATCAAAGTGCTTTCGTTAAAAGTCGCTTTATCCATGATAACTTCAGATATGTGCAAGGCCTAGCAAAGGCGCTTCATCGGAAATGCATGCCCAGGATCTTGCTTAAAATAGACATTGCCAAGGCCTTCGAGTCCGTCTCTTGGCCCTTCCTTCTGGAGGTTTTGGAGCACATGGGTTTCCCTCGTCGTTGGAGAGAATGGGTTTCCCTCCTCCTCTCTACTGCGAGTACTAAGATCATGATCAATGGTAGCACTGGTCGCCGTATCTGCCATGCTAGAGGCCTTCGTCAGGGTGATCCCCTGTCCCCCATGCTTTTTCTCCTGGTTATGGAAGCTCTTAATGCCTTGGTCGCTCTGGCAGATTCTAGGTCGCTTCTTGTCCCTCTAGGAGTTCCGAGAGCTAAATTTCGGGCCTCTCTTTACGCAGACAATGTGATCCTCTTTGTATCACCGGTTGTTTCAGATCTTAAGGTCGTATCAGAGATCCTCCGGCTTTTTCGTGAAGCCTCGGGCCTAGCCACCAACTTCAATAAAAGTCATTTTTACCCGATCCGTTGCTCTGAAGAGGATGCCGCCACGGTGCTGGCCAACTTATCATGCCAAACAGGAACATTTCCTTGCAAATATTTGGGTGTGCCGCTGTCGGTTTGGAAGTTGCATAAGTCAGACCTCCAGCCATTGGCCGACAAGGTCGCAGACAGGTTACCTACCTGGAAAGGTCGCCTGCTCAACAAGAATGGTCGCTTAGCCCTCATCAAGGACATGCTTTCCATCATTCCGGTCTACCTAGCCATTGCAGTCTGCCTCTCAAGCTAGGTTATTAGTGCCATTGAAAAAATAATGAAAGCTTTCCTCTGGACTGGCACCGAGGTCGTTTCAGGTGGGCAATGTGCGGTCGCTTGGGCTAAAGTTTGTCGATCCTTGGCCTCGGGAGGCCTTGGTATCAAGGATCTCAAACTCCATGGTGAAGCGCTGAGATTGAGATGGAACTGACTAGCGAGGGTCGAACCGAAGAGGGCATGGGCTTGCTTGCCTGTCACCACCAGTCCCATGGCTCGGTCTACTTGGGGGACGGTAACTCTGCCTTGTTCTGGCGGGACAATTGGTGTGAGGGTAGGTCGCTGCAATCCATAGCACCCAACCTGGTCGCGGGTGTTACCGCCCTTATCCAGAAAACCAGAGTAGTCTCGGAAGCCCTGGTCGAAAGACGTTGGATAAAGGACTTCAAGGGTCCTATGACAGTTCAAGTCATTATTGAGCTTTTCAATGTCTTATGATTGGCCAGGGAGATCAACTTGATGCGCGAACCAGATAAGTTCCATTGGAAATGGACTCCAGACGGTCGCTTCTCCTCAGCTAGTGCCTATAATGCCTTCTTCATTGGGCAATCGGAAGTCCTAGGAGCGTGCTTGCTCTGGAAAACCAGAGCACCCAACAAGTGCCGGTTCTTTTTCTGGTTGGTGCTGCTTGGTCGCATTTGGACTTCCAACAGAATGTTACGCCATGGGCTGCAGTATGACGATACTTGTGCACTGTGTTAACAGGAACCAGAAACACTAGACCATCTACTCTTGTATTGTGTGCACAGTCGAGAAACATGGCATAGGGTTTTGCAGAGGTTAGGTCTTCAATTCCTATTCCCTACTGCTGCGGAGCTCCCTTTCATTGACTGGTGGGTCAGGTCGCGCAAAAGAGAATAAAACTTAAGCGCCGGGTTTTGGTACCTTCATTATTCTGGTCGCATGGAAGCTATGGAAAGAACGAAACAATAGAATTTTTGAATTCAGGGCGCTGCAACCAATTGCTCTCTCGCAGGAGATCATAGACGAGGCATACCTCTGGCTAGCGACTGGCTTCTCCAAGCTACAACGTGTACTCTCACCGAGATGGTAGTTAGTAGTTTAGCACTGTCAGGGTTTTGTTTCTTTATCCTTTGTTCATCTTGCTGTATCTTTGGATATTGGTTACCCCTTATCTGCTGTCCTCCTTTGTCTGTATCCTTTTGTAGTTGTTTGGTCCATGTTGTATGTCGGTCGTGGATGGATTCCTTAGAGACTTTCATCTGACATTGTCAAACTTTCTTCTTCTTCTTAATGAAATACGTGCTCCGCACGGTCTTAAAAAAAAACAATCACCAATCATCAACAAAATAGCACCACCGAACAACATACTTTATGGCTTCACAATGAGAATTGTACCGTCACACCACCCCTCATAGTTGCGTCGCAATGTTGCCACCCTCCACCTTCCAACAAAAGGAGGAAGCATTGAAAGACCGAGGGACCGCCCAACAGAGGGGGACTAAGAGTGGGAGAAGTGCGCTAACCACAACTTGTCGAAAAACGAGGACCTCCCTTGAAGCTGATGAAGGCACCTTCCAACGCATTCGGTCTTCACGAGCCACCATCCGACGCCCTTGGCGGGGTGGAATCCACCAAAGAGAGAAGGTCAGCAAACGTGGACGCACACGACATATAATTTGATGATACCATCAACAAGGAGTCCGCCGACGAAGCAGAGGCGCCAACAACAAACACCCCGACAAACCACAATGGAAGCCATCAGCAAAGCTAAGACCATATGCCTAGCTCTGAGGCAATGAGAGGAGAAGGAACACAAGGATACATAGATCTCTAAAAGCTTCATGATGGTGAGCATCAGAGCATGATGATCAATGGTGCTAGAGTCGATGTGCGATGGCATAACACCTTCCCGCGCACCGAGCTCGACATTTCCGTTGCACGACATCAAATTTTCACCACTATCTTGAAACGTAGGTTATGGCACTACGGTAACGCCTCAAACGAAAAAGAACGGCATCTACAACGTCGTCATTACCGGCACCGGTAGTAGCCGAGCAAGGCCTACGCCTTGCGCCCCTCACCTCAATAAAGGTCATCACACCTCAGGCTTACTAACCATCACAACTCCTTACTTGAGTGAAAAACGACACTCATCTTTCACCCAAGTCCGAGTCGGGTCGAGTGTAGGTGACACCTATGGACAAAAAGTTTCACCCACGCCCATTGGGTGCCCGCACTCATGGGTGCAATTGCCATCCCTAGTCAGCCATAAACCAAAAACATGCCTTTAAAGCCAGTGTTTTTCTACGTACCATGGGACGTCGAAGGACAGCGCCCGTTCTGTCGCCATCCGGTCCTCCGGAGCGTCCGTCAGCGGCTCGTACCAGGTGGTCGACATCACCATGCCGATCAAGCCTTTCTGCTTGCTCTATGAGAATTTAACAACCACAAGACAAAGTGTAAACATACGGTCGCGTTGTCTGTCTTAATTAAGCAGTTAAGCTCTCTACACATCACGGTTTTATGACCATCGATCAGAGCACAGATCATTAGTTGGTTACCTGGTACTTCCGCTAGTATATCTCGGCGGCGGTGGCGTGAGCCAGGACGACGTTATGGGCGGCGACGTAAGGCTCGGTGTCGGAGTCGCCGCCGCGGGGGCAGGAGCCGAACGGCGGCGAGCACCGCGCCGGCGGGGAGGTGCCGACCATGTAGCCCGTGCGCACGGCGACGTTGGGCTCGTTGAAGGTGGCCCAGTGCCTGACGCGGTCGCCGAACGCGGCAAAGCACACGTCCGCGAAGTGCCCGAAGTCACGCTGGATCTCGGCGCTCAGCCAGGCCCCGTACCTGTCCTCCAGCTCTTGCGGGATGTCGTAGTGGGTCAGCGTCACGAACGGCTGGATTCCTGATCCATCAGAATGAGAAATGTGCTGAAATGTTAAGCGCTGACAGAGACAGGAGAAATTCAGAGGAGGCTAGCTACACATTGGTTGCTGGCGATACCTTTGAGCACGAGTGAATCGATGAGTTTGTTGTAGAAATCGATGCCTAATTGATTGACTTTGCCGAATCTCCCTTCTGTCCACGCAAACCCAACGTTTTATTTGCTTTAAACTTAAGACGTGTGACATGAGCTTATTAATACAGAATTTGATTTACTTCGAATTTTTTTATTAGGCTTTAACGCTTTTGAACTCACTTGGGAGAATTCTGGCCCATGATATCGAAAATCTGTAGGCATTTGTGCCGAGAGAGTGCATCAGCTCAACATCGGCCTGCCAGTAAGAAACATGATTAAGCTGCACCCCTGCATCATAAGATATCGCGAAATCAAAATTCAATATGCTGTGGGTGTAATATTCACACCTCGTAACGGTGGTAGTGGTCATCTGCGATATCCCCAGTGCTTCCATCTTTGATTATTCCTGAAACATACATATAACCCCGTCAAATTAATATGTGGATTTTCATCATGTAATGCTTCCAATTTTCCATACACCTTGTAAAGAAGAATTTTTATTCATATGCAGTTCAATTGAACGATGTAGAAGCATTTGTCCTCCCATTTAATAAGGGTCCTTTTACAGTAGTCCCACCTCCCTAGTCTTGCACCACAGGGTGCAAGACTTCAAAACAATCCTAGCCATTCATTTTAAGAGAGAGAAAAGAAAAATAAAACAGAAGGAAATATTCCGTTACTTGTTATACCCGGGAGCAAATCTCGCGCCTGCATGGTGCTTTACCACGTCCGGGACATAACTTGACAAAAAATCGTATTCGTTTCATGTACATATACAGGTTTCACACACACAACGGTAATAAATTTACGTTAAGAGAAGAAAAATGTTTCAACATTCATGCAAAATCGTTACCCACCTTAGGGCGACGCAAAATCGTTTAACCACCTGACACGTTAGTTTGTTTCTACTTGACACATTATGTTCAGTATGCAATTCAAATACTTAATCTGGGTCATTAAACTTTCGTTCTTTTCTTAGGATGAAGAGGTCGTTGAGAAAAGATTAGCCATATTTAAGTCACAGACTAATGATGTATTTAGGCAGAAGAAGTATGCCCAGGCATCAAAAAACTATACTTTGGTAAGTCTTAGCACTTTATCTGTGATGATTTATAAGGAGAAAATATTTTCTTGCTTGCTAACTAGAATTTCTTCTCGCTTCCTTCAGTTAAAGAACCTGTTGTGTTCGAGTAACTCAATAGTAGCGCTGATTTCAAACTGGATCATATTTTCATCATGTTTCATGATTTCATGAGTAGATCTGATTATAGACAAACTAATATTGATATAAGCTTGAGGCCTTATCTAATTAAGAGTGCTATGAAATACACACTTTTAGCAGCATGCGGTTGCAATGACATAACTTTAGTTTTTCCAATCATTTGGAAGACAACTCGACCTTTCGACACCATGAAACGTTTGTAGACAGATCTCCATATTTCTCTTGCAATCTGTGGAGTCCATGATCCGCATACACATTACTGGTAACATCAAGTTGCCATTAGTTAGGCTTGGGAAGTGTGATTGTATGACCTGTTTTATTCTATCATAGTTGCTACAGTGCAAACCAGATGCAAAGCTCTATTCAAACCGAAGCCTCTGTAAGCTGAAAATGGGCGACGGCAAAGGTGCTCTGTCGGATGCGAACCAATGCAGGATGTTGCGGCCTGACTGGGCAAAAGCTTGCTACCGTCAGGCTGCAGCTCACATGCTACTCAAGGTGACATACACCTCTAAAAGCTTGCCAATCTGTTCTTTGACTTCGTTTTTACCTGCGATTTGGTTATGCCTCACGATACCCTCATGTGCTATGTCCAGGATTACAAGAAAGCTTACGACACGCTTCTGGATGCAGATAAATTGGACCCTGGGAACGATGATATTGAAAGAGAACTACGGTAACCACTTTATGGCTTCTTTTGAATGATTTTCTTTTCAGTGTTTTTGTATGTTTTTCAATCATGTCTGATTGGTCTGTGATTACGGTTGGTTATTGACCTTTTCTTTTTTGTTCATTTGATTTTTGCAGTAAGGCTATGGAATTGATGAAGCTCTCTCCTGGGCAGTGAAGCATGACTGTCTGCCTGACTTCAGCTGGATAACTCCTAATGATTATGCTTAGGCAGAATACTAGAGGCTAGGCTATTTAGCACTTTACATTCTGTACGGTGTATGATGAACCGTAAGAAGATGCCAGAGACCTTTACTGAATGGGAAGTGTCATGCTGAAGAGCATGTTTGGTTAGCTTTAGGTCAACCTGTGCTGAGACATGGGAAATTGGGGATTTAATTTTGACCTTCACGCCAAGTCACGAGATATGGCACACAACTTTAAACTTGTGGTGTGTAATTTGCCTGATCCGTGTTCGGTTTTGCTCTGAGTTTGTTCAGAGAACAGATTTGCTTAGTTTCCTCTTCCAAAATTGTCTCCTGCATTGATTATTATTTTTTAAAACCTTGTAAGTTGTAAGGAAGACAGAATGTCTGCAGCTACAATGTCCATGATCTGATCTATTCATGTGCGTAAACGGAAACTATCCACAAAAGGCTACCATGACAACCCAACCGGGCCTGTTTCGTAATTTCATTTATCTGCTTTCAACAGCCTCACCAAAAAGAAAGAGATTCATCTAATACTGCCACTTATTACTGCAAGTCCAGTCCAATAGGCAATAAGACTACATTGACAATTAGAGCTCGTTATACAGGCCACAGAAACAAGGTTCAAACTCTCTGATTTCACATCCGAGTAGACGTGACAACTGACAAGAGTACTCCAGTTGTTCAGTTTATGACGTTGGGCTTGTTCGGTTCGTTGTTCTGTGCCTGCCACTGCATGAAAAATAATTGCGAACACTGTAGATGCTGAAGAAATAACTGCGAACACTATATCAACTGCTGCTTGCTGCTTTTTAGGGAGCCAAACATGCTGGTACTTGCTACTGTCAACAGAAAGTCGTCAAAAGAATCCCACACAACTCCAACTACATTGATGCATGGGACAAATGTAACACTAAAAGCCAGTTCGGGTAGGGGTTGCCTAGTTATTTTGATTTGCAAATCGGCATAGCTTGTCAAAATAGTTTTTTCGTGCTTGCATGACTGTTTCCTCTTAGTACAACAAGCACGCTGGTGTCGTTGCTAGCAAATATACAGGCCAAATGAATTCGAACACAGTATTTGGTTTGGTTCTGATCTGCAAACGTTTATATATGGGGTACGGTCGTACGGATTGAGTGTTTGAGGAAAATGCATTGATCACGGCAAAGGAAGACAAAGGACATGAATCGAAGACGTCAGTCATCGACAACTGGCTAATTCTGTTTTCACCTCGGTCGATCTGTGGCAACTTCAGGAGACCTCAGCGCCACGCACTAGTAGCTCTGGCTGAACCATGGATCGGCTCAATTTCTTCGATGAAGGCCGTCCCAATTCTTCGAGACCTTCTCTATGCCGCTTACATATATGTTCGGGGTGCTCGGATCTCGTAGTCTCGTGGGCCTTGTAGTCTTTTGTGTCAAGCTCTTCGCGTTTTACCGCCGCCTGTGCGGAGGACGCGGAAGGCGGAGGCGGAGTCGTCGGTGGACAGCAACCGCGCCGTCGCAGGAGGGTCCCCCACCAGGGTCTCCGGGCCGGCGGTGAGCGACCACGCCGGCGGGGACAACATCTCCTGGCAACTGACCGCGTTCTCATACGCATATTGTCTTTCTATTATTTTCTTGCAGGTGTGACACCATTTATGTTCTCTGTTCATTCGGGTGATGTGTGCACTGTGACATATTTTCTTCATCATGGTGGTGATCCAATGAAAACAGACGCAAAAGGACGCTCAGTTCTACACTATGCTGTGTGCACAGGTTCTTCTCCTGCCTGTCTTACTAAGTATTTTGTGTGAAGTTTTAGTTAAAAATCTATTGCTGTCGTCTTTTATCTATCATACAAGGGTGCAAGACTTCAAAACAATCCTAGACATTCAATTTAAGAGAGAGAAAAGAAAAATAAAACAGAAGGAAATAGTTTGTTACTTGTTATATCCGGGAGCAAATCTCGCGCCTGTATGGTGCTTTACCACGTCCGAGACATAATGCATGCAAATCATGGAATACGCATCATCGAACAACGTGACAAAAAAATCGTATTCGTTTCATGTACATACTGGTTTCACACACCACGGTAATAAATTTACGTTAAAGAGAAGAAAAATGTATCAACATTCATGCAAAATCGTTAACCACCTCAGGGCGACGCAAAATCGTAACCACCTGGCACGTTAGTTTGTTTCTACTTGACACATTATGTTCAGATCAACCAATCAGCTAGTTCTTTCTACACGTGACACGTCCGTCAACAACTTTTTTTTTTGCAGGTAACAAGTTTGTTTCTCACGTCAACGAGTTCAACACGTCAACAAAATGCAGTTCAATGATTTTGTTTTTCTCACGTCCTTCACCTCAACGAGTTATGTAATTGACATGTCACATGATTTTTCTAACTAACGCGTCCTTTCTCACGGCAATCAAGCAGCTAACACGTTCTTTCTTTCCCACGGCAATCAATCAGCAAAAAATCCGGATCTAATATCCTTCACCTGATTTTATTTCTTAATCATGATTACTTTCCAAAATAGATAATTATTTGCCGATGAAGAAGACCTGTGACTGCCACATTTGGGAGCAAGGATGGAAATTAAAGAAATACTTTCTAAAACAGAAAAATCTAAAAAAAGAAATATGAATGGGTGAAATCTTGCACCCTAAGGTGCAAGACTTCGTCTTTTGCCTCGAGATCTACTCAAATAGACAGTCCACAGTTATTTAAGACTACCGTAGCGGGACTTTTGCCTCGAGATCTACTCAAATAGACGGTCCACAGTTATTTAAGACTACCGTAGCGGGAGCCAATAATAATAAGAAAAATTCTAATAGCTTACCTGGCACATGAGTGAACACATCCCAGTTGCTGAGACCCTTGTTGTCCTCCAGGTACGCACCTTCGATCTAGAGGGAGGAAGAATATGAGATTTAGCTAGCATAGTGGCAGTATTTCATTCATTTCACAAAACAAGATACCAGATAAAAAGAAATCATCCACTCACAACTTTTCAATTCCGGACAAACAAGCTTTTCCGGTCTTGAAACTTTTTAGAGGGAGAAAAAAAATTATTCCGTTGACGGGAATCGAACCCGAGTCTCCTGGGTGAAAGCCAGATATCCTAACCGCTGGACGACAACGGAATTAGTTGGCAAAAGTCCTTGCAAAATTTTTTATAATATATATAAAAATTACCCTACATGTATGTTGGGCCCAGGAAAGGACATAAACAAGGCGATTCAAGAACATTTTCTGCAACGACTAATGCGATGTGCTCATTCACCAACTTCTCATCCAAATAACAGAGGACAGCTAATTTAATACTCATGAGGGAGGAAGGAGAGCTGACCTGGTACGAGGAGGTGGCCGTGCCAAAGAGGAACGACGCAGGGAAGTCGCTCCTGTCGACGGCGTCAGCAGCCCATGGGAGCAGCCACAGGAGAGAAGCGGCAGCGAACACCAGCCATGCCTTGCCTCCCATTTCGATAGATGCTATGGTGTTGGTGCTAGTTAGTTCGCGGCTAAGTACAACGTTGTTTCAAGTGAAGAACGTGCCCCGACCACCGAGTTTAGTGGTCCAAGAAAGACATACATGCATGCCTTTTCGTGTGACCATTTCACCGGTTTCTGTCTACTTTATGGTGTGTGTGTGTATATAGCGTGAGGTGGTTCGAACGCGGTAGCTTGGATTTGAAAGGGAAGAAAAATGGTTGAAGCGGACGTGGGGTACACACCTGCATCATCCCCATGCACCTGTGGAAAAGGCCAAACAGGACAGTAGGAGTATAGGACTGTAACGCAGAGCGGAAAGAAAAGCAACACGATGGACTGAATGGATAATCCTGCGTGCGCCCTTCATTTTGCTTAATTAGTTTCACCACGCAATCGTTATCCAAACTGATCCGAATGCACTGCATTGGCTTGGTGTAGATTCAGGAAGGTGTTTCCTTGTATATTCTGGTTGTAGAGCATGCACTTGTTGATTATGGAGCGTGCAAGAGGCCTCGCTCGCCCAAGTGTTGCTCTTTTCTCTCTCTGAGGTTTCCACATGTCAAATTTTATCAAAACAATAGTGCTATGTTTTTTCTTTTTGAGGGAAACAATAGGGCTATGTTACGGTACCCTTTTCACCTTTTAGGAGGTAAGAGGTCAAAATTCATGTGAGCCGTTGATTATAGAATAAGAAAAAAGATTATAAAAATTTAATTCAGAGAAGTTCTCTATAGCAAATGAGGACAATGAAGGGTAGGGAACTATAGTGAGCAAATTAATTAGAGACGCGGCCCATCTTTTTCTCGTTTCATTCTTCTTCCTCTTTCCATGAAGGATACGCATCATCTTCTCCGTTCAAGAAGTTTTTTTTTTTGAAACTTTCTCCGTTCAAGAAGTTGCCAATATCGGCCCATAGACGAATTCACCTTTGCTTCCTTGGTTTTCAAGTCGCGCGCGTCGTGTGGTCCATGTGGGGAAGGCATTGAATCAACGAGTCCTTGGGATGGAAACCTCAACCCGGACTGTCAACGGGCGAGACGGTCACGTCCGGGGAAAAGCAGCAGCAGGCCGTTACTTTTACCGGCCAAATCTTGGGATGATGTTCAGCCTGTTCGGTAGGTTGTAGCTGCGACTGCGGCTGCAGAAAAATAACTGCGAACACTGTAACGGATACAGAAACACTGTAGCGACTGCAGAAAAAATAACTGAAACACTGTAGCTGCTGCAAAACAGCCGCTGCAAAGCAGCCAAGCGAACAGATCGGACGCGACACAGATGGATTCACCGTTTTGCTAGCTATTACCATCGGCTACGTCGTGTTCGCACCTATCGCCGTCGCCAATGCGAAGCACGTTCTCTCTTACGGGACGCCGTTTCGTTGATGGCACACGAACGGTGGTCCGAGCCTGCACAGCTATCCGGCCGGGGATAGAAAGTGTCATGCTGCGCTCTCGGTTGCTTGTGTTCCGGTTCGTTTGGCGGGTGAAGTAGACACATACTTTTTTTTCCCGAATGAAGTAGACACGTACCTAACTCGAGTATATAATAACTTATATTTATTTAGTCCCAGTAATTACGTATCATACCACAAAAAAGTTAATTACACATTTTTTTTTGTACAAAACATTTTTATTTTGCTTGCATTCATAAAAGAGGCCCGAAATGTCACAGCCATGTGGCTTTTTCTTTGGCGAGGAGTCGACGGCTGAGCCGACCCAAGCAGTAGCAGCCAACAAAACAGCCCAACAGGCCCAGAGTCCTAGCCTAATCGCCGCCACACAAATGGGACCTTATGTTTCAGGACGACCAGCGGCGGTCGCTATTTGAAATAGCGACCACCCTACGGTAGGCGAACGGGCAACAACCACTCGCAACGCCGTAAAAATTCACCGACTCTGTGAAAGTTGCCGGTGCCGACATGACTCTTCTTCTTGCCCGGACCTGATGCCAAGGTTTGGCGGAGCAGGGATGGCAAGTTGCTGTTACCATCTGCCATTGGCGTGTTCGATTTTATCGCCATGGAAGGGGGGGGGTGGATAAGGTTACGTCTCATGAGATTACCCCTCCACGTCAATGCAAAGCACGTTCGCTATTACGTGTTCCTGTTGTTATCCAAGAAAACGCACGAACGGTGGTCAACAGTGGCGGAGGACAAGAAAAAGTTAAGGTATGATGAACTCTAGACAATCCTTCAGTAATTAAGGTATAAGGCATAGCAATAGCATAATATGACATCATTCCACACAGCAGCAGACCAAATCAAGATATGGCGGGGGGGGCGCCGTCCTCCGCCACTGGTGGTCAATCTGCATCCCGAGGAGGGGATGGCTCTGTGAGCCCTCGGTTGCTTGTTCCAGTTCGTTGCACGTTTTGAGGTCGACGTGCACATGATTTTTTCTTAGTCCCAATAATTACTCTCGTATACTGGATGTTTGCTTCTTCTTTTTTTCCAACTTTGGATTCGAAAATGTTTTTTCTCCTCTTACTCAAAATTTGCTTCGGCTACATCGTGTCCTTTTTTTTTTAGAATTACACAGTACAACGCAGACACTTAGAACACGCACGCACACTCACCTCTATGAACACACGTATGCAAACCCTACCTCTACGAGTACCTTCGAAGAACTGAGCACCCAGCAGATGGAGATTTCTGAAGTCACCAAAGGCGCCTCGTTGACGACGGAAACGCCGCTTACCACTTAACGTATAACGCTGGTAGGTCCTAGAAAATTCGCTCCTATCAGAAGTCAAACCCAAGACCTCAAAGTGTTACTCAGGTGCCTTAATCGCGCTAGGCCAACACCCCTTTCACTCGTGTCCTGTTTTTGGATTTCCAAAGTTCTTCCGGGCTGCAGGTCCGCTCCGTGTCGGCCCAACCATACACAACGAACAGAGCCGATCTAATCGGCCCAATCAAACCAGCCCAATGCGATTATACTTCCAGCATCGCAGGCAAATCGCCGGGAAGAATATCAACCGCCGCGGCCGAGAAATAAATATCCGCGGCCACTCTCCTCTCACTCCCCGCCACGGCCTCTTCGTCACTCGCTGCCACCGCCTCCTCCCCGGCCATGATCACCGCCTTCTTCCCGTCCGCCTCCTCCTTCCACCGCCCGAGGCTCCGGCAGCAGCCCTGCCCGCGCCGTGCAGCCGTCGTCCTCCCGCCCCGGGCCACCGGCTCGTCGTCGTCGTCCTGGGAGGAGCGCGAGGAGGCGCGGTGGCTCCGCGAGGAGCAGCGGTGGCAGCGGGAGGAGCAGCGGTGGCTCCCGGGCGAGTC
>LAPY01000836.1:61146-71625 GCA_000970635.1 Eragrostis tef
GGCCGGATATGTCTTCGTGCCGTGTCGGGCCATGGGCCGTGCCAAACGTTCGTGCTTCGGCCCACCCGCTTTTGGCCCGGCCCAAGTCCCGGGACTAGGCTGGACCGTTCCAGGCTTTATCAAGAAATCAATGAAGCTACATGACATGCTCGTGCTGACTACAGCTACAGCATAGCATGACGGTTGTGTTACACTGCTAGTCCCAGCTCTAATCGCCATTTCAGATTCCTGATGTTACTGCAAAAAAAGTCCAGAGGAAAACGGATGAAATGGAGCCAGCGCATTGTTGAACTCGAAGAAATAATGGCCCTCACTCTCCAGAGTTAGGGGAAGCTGTTCTTGCCTCGAATCATGGGCGTCCACTACGCGCTGCTCATTTGGTGTACCCAGCAAGCATGAAAGGGAAATGAGTGCAATCATGTTGCTTTTCAAGACAAAAGGACGCATTTGCTTGAAAAGAGTTTTTAGCAAAACCAAGCCCAATGATAAGTGCAGATCACACCAGCTGCAGTCTAGTGATGATCCCAGCTTCACATCTTGTAAATGCTTAACCCAAGTGCCTCTTAACCATAATGGGTATACACTAAGAGTTACAAGTTGATGTGATGTGGGTTTTCATGGTCTAAGTAATAAAAACAATTTAACTCAGACAAGTCTAAAAATGAGAATGCGCTAATCCATACCATACCTGAACAATAACCTTTCCACATGGCAATCCTGAAACATGAGACCTTGTGCACATGGATCACTGTCCTAGTGTCCTGTAACAAGCATTGTTGTGATATCAAAAGACAAAAATCCTTTTAAGGCACATGATCAAACTGAACTGATGGATGATGTTAAAATAAGAAAAAGAAGAAAAAAAAACTCGAGTAGGGATCATGCATATCCACCCTAGCATTAATATGGCTGTGTGACATGCACTATCACTTGCCAGTATGACTCAGAGATTTTCATGGACGATGTAAGACATTTCATAGGATATTTTAGTAGCCAGAAAACAGAACATTAAGTCAGGCCTCAGCCTGAAATTGCAGAGGCTTCCATTTTTCTTTTCTAATTTTCAGATTCATGATTTGTTCCTTTGTTTGCATGTAAGGTCACTGCAATAAGTCGGACCTCAGCCTGAAATTGCAGATGCTTCCATTTTTCTTTTCTAGTTATACCGGTTCATGATTTGCTCCTTTGTTTACATATAGGGTCATTGCAATCGACTGGTCTAGCAAAGTTCATAAACAAGACTGGTCCAAAAAATACACAATGAAAGAGTGATAATATGATCTTCTAGTCATTTTGCTCTTATCCTTAGAAATTATGTTATATCATAATTCGTTTCTTGATTTACACACATATAAATTGGTCTAATATCTGAAATAGAGAATAAGTAATACTCAAGCATATAATACTATACAGTACAAAGGTATCACTATTACCATTTATAAGTATAACTGAAATAGTCAGGAGCGCTCAAGCATAATGCATGCTTGAACTGGTTTGATATTGAATGGACCGCATTAGTATACTGGGACAACAATAGACATTTTAATCAGCTGACTGAACATATTGTTCTGCTAAGTGTTAAGATGACAGATGGAAATACAAAAAAGAAAAAAGACTTCAACCCTAAGGGGTGATATGAAGAAGGTTAACAACATGATAAAACAGTCAATGTTACGAATATATATGGTAAAACATGAGCAGAAACTGAGAATCAAACTACGGCATCTGAGTACAGGCATCTAAGGAAGGAATGACGGTTGTACAGGTAAAAGCAGGTGAGATCATGGTTCAGGCGTTCAGCGACAAGTGCTACAGGGCGCTCACTCAGTCAGTTGGTTATAACTTGTAAATATAGTGGTTGGTGCTACATCGAATACAATGCATTTTACATAACAGGAACCGGGGCTATTCACCGATGTTAAGGTATCAATGAAGGATTGGATGATTAACTACTCACCCTATTTTCTGTGTTTCGTTATGCAATGTGGGGAAGTAAAGAATTTTATGGTTCCATGTTGAAACACATTTTACCATAATTGGAGGAATGAGGCAAGACACTTTTTTTCTTTTGGTTTGTTTGGATGATTTTGGGGGCAACGCATTCAAAAAACTGATTTTTATCTGATTATAGAGCATATACTGAGAGTAAGAGTAGTAAGTTTACCTTAGTATGTTACAAGAGCCAAGACAAAGAATGATCATCATTTTTCAGATGGAATTTAATTGCTATTCACTAAAATGTGCTAAACATCATTAGTCCAGGGATCTGTTTGGTTCTTCCAAATAAACAGATTGGCTCACTATGTGAAGAACCAATAAACCGGCACCTACAGGCAAGTAGGTGTCCCTCAATTCCACTTGATGTTTTAATATTATTCTTGAGGATAATCCCAAATTGCTATTCGATCACCAGAAGTCCCCACAGGAACAGCTTCCATCCTTGAAATGGTGGAAACGATTTGCATCACGCACAACAATCTCCCTGTCAGCTATCTTCGAAATAAACTTAGTTACTGTATGGCAGTCAACACAAACTCGGAGATTCTTCATCACACGAATTGTTGTTCCAGGAGGTGTGCTGATGATACCAAACACTATTGCAAGTTTCTCACTGTGCCCACATAACACATGCCTCTTTTGCTCTTCTTCAACGTCTTGGAAAACATCCTGAGTAATGGGTACATACCCATGGCGTGCCATCTGCTCTGAGAAAACATTCAGTGCACTGACAATTCTTTCGTACCAAGGATGGTTCCTATCATGGGCTACAAAAACATGCAATTGGTTCTTCACTTCAATCCAACTGCAAGCGGGATCCTTCCTCATACCCTTATTTCTCATAGATTTCCGCAGGTGCGCTGCTTCATTCCATCTCCCAGAAGTTGAGTATATATTTGACAAAACCACATGTGATCCCACACTACTAGGTTCGAGCTCCATAATTTTCTTGGCTACTTCCTCAGCTAACACAGTATTTTTATGCACCCTGCAAGCCCTTAGCAATGTGGACCAGACACTTGCAGTAGGCTTTATTTGCATTTTAGATATAAACTTATATGCTTCATCTAACTTTCCAGCACGGCCAAGGATATCTGCATATGCTGCACAGTGTTCAAGAGTAGGAACAATTCCATATTTGTCTGACATGCTATTGAAATACCTCCGGCCCTTATCCACCAATCCGGCGTGACTGCAAGCAGTAAGAACAGCCAGAAAGGTGACATGATTAGGCTTCGCATTTCCCAACTCCATTCTCTCAAACAGCACAAGAGCTTCGCTTGCTGGACCATGCAGTGCATACCCCATGATCATTGCAGACCATGATACAAGATCTGGGGGCAATTCCATTCCATCAAATACGCAACGGGCAATACTAACATTCCCACATTTGCAGTACATGTCAATCAGAGAACTAGATATAAACATATTATCTTCAAGACGACCACGGATCACATACGCGTGCAGTTGCTTCCCGAGGTGCAACGAGGCCAGATTCCCACACGCTGATATAAGGCTGGAAAATGTCACAGGCACGGGCCTAACTCCAGCCTGCAGCATCCGACGAAATATCCCAAGAGCCTCCTCAACTGACCCATTTTGTGCACACCCTGCAAGCATCGAGTTCCACAGAATCGCATCACGCCGCGGGAGCCTGTCGAACACCTTGACTGAATAATCTGTCCGAATACAGTTGGCATACATATCAATCAGGCTGCTGCCAACATAAACATCGTCTTCAAAACCATTCCTTAAAGCAAAGCCATGCACTTCCATGCCTCTCTTGACATCTGCTGTCTCGGCAAAGATTGGCAGAACACTCGACAAGGTAAATGGGTCGGGCTTAAACCCATCCCTCCACATCCTCCTGACCAATGCCACAGCTTCCTGGTGCCTCCCGTCCTCCGCCCATCCCAGCACCAGAGTGTTCCAGGACACCACGTCCCTCCCGGGCATTTCGTCGAACACCTTCCGCACGCTCTCCAACGCAGCTGATCCCACACCGCCACCACTGGAAGCGATGCCGGCTCCGGAGTAGTGATACAGGCCCGGGAGCTTGCAGTAGAGGTTGAGGAGGGCGTTGGCGGTGAAGCGGTCGGCGAAGGCGCCGGAGCGGATGGCCAGCGCGTGGAGGGATGCACCGAGGGCGCGGAGCTCGAGCGCGACGCAGCACTTGATCGCCGCGGGGAGGGAGGCCGGAACGGACGAGCGTGGCGCGGCGGAGGCCCGCATTTTGAGGAAGAGGGCGACGGCGTCGTGGAACTGGCCCTGGGCGGCGGCCACGCGGATCTGGTAGGCCCATGAGACCGGCAACTGTGTGGATGCAACGGCGGGAACGGACATGACAGCGAGAGCTGATGTGGTTGCAGGCGGTGCGGACCCCGGCCGGAGCGGCGGCGTGCGGTTCCGCCGTCGGCGGCAGAGAGTTCACGGTCAGTTCATAACTGGGAGGTTCAGCTAAAGAAGGTTGAAGAAGAGCGAGCACATGGCCCCTTTTGTCAGTGTCTACATCTGATGTGTTGGATTGAACTCCATGGATTGTGGGCCCACTTGTCAGTGCGTATTTTCGAATTCAGTTGGACTGGGCGTAAATACGAACACGTGGAATACGTATCTTGTATCGTTCGGTGAATTCATGACTACTGGCAGATTCACCAAAAATCAAAAATGTTTTAAGTTCAATCCAGAAACATTTCATAATTTGAAATAGGCTGATCTAGAATCGATGAAACATTTTATAAAATGAACTAGAACCATTTGAAAGACCAAGTGATTCACACATTTCAAAATGACTCAGACAAAAAACGTTTCGGACCGTTTGAAAATGATTCAAGCGATTTGAGGAAGAATATGAAGTGTTCCATGCATCAAAGACCCTGAATACATTGTGCTCGTTCTGCTCGCCGATCAGCTCGTCTCAACGGTGCACTTGTCTCATTAAAGTCCTGTCTTCTCCTCCCTTCTCGCTCTGCACTTCTGCAGTGGAGGTAAACGAAGGTTCATTAACTTCTACCGCCTGCTCCGAGCGACCGTTCTTCGCACGGCGACGTCTTCTCCGGCGACTGCGAGCCTCTCCTCCACGAGGGTGTGACGCCAGGCAAATCCCCGCTCCTACCGGCATTCTCTCTTGGCTGCTCTGCTTCCGAATCACTTTGCAACTGTGAACTTTTAGTCTAGCACAACACCGCCGGACCAGATCTGGCGTCACGTCCTGATACTGCATCTCATCTCCAAATCGAGCCAGATTCGTGTCCTTTTTAAGTTTATATAGAATGAGGATTTCCCTGGTATAACTCTGTTTTCATTTGTAGCATGCGTCTTTTCGATCAAGAACTTGGAGGATGCTCCATGGAGCCTGGGGACACAGGAAAGCGTGTGCGAGCAAGCGGCGTCCGCTTTGCCGTCGACCGGCTGAGCGACCTGCCTGACTGCCTCATCCACCACATCATGTCCTTCATGAAGGCCCGGCAGGCGGTGCAGACATGCGTGCTCTCCACCAGGTGGACGCACCTCTGGCGCTCCGTGCCGAGCCTCGACGTCGACCTGGAGGAGTTCAGGACGGTGGCCACGAGAAACGCCGCTGACGAGGAGAGGGCGTGGGAGAAATTTGAAAACTTCGCCGGCAACCTATTGCTCCGTTTCGACATTGCAACCCTGGAATCGTTCAGGCTGCGCGTCGGTTCACCCTGGGGGTCTTCTCGCGGACACTCAAGGTCACGCCCATGGATCCGTCGCGCGATGAGGTCCCGCCGGCCAGGTCCCGGCATCCAGCGTGTGGGAGTGAGCTCCAGGTCGTGGCCCCTCAAAAGGCTAGTTCTTTGCTGTGTGCATCTGGACGATGCTTTCGCCAAGCATGTCAGTTCAGAGTGCCACTCTTTGGAGGAGTTGGAGCTGAAAGGTTGCCGGTGTGAAATTGGGGAGATCACCTCCAACTCACTGAAGAACTTGACCCTGAAGAATTGCACATGGAGTGGACTTTCAGCGATCACATCGCCCACACTCAAGAGGTTCGTTATCGATGGGGATGAGAATGCGTACAACTGTCTGTTGGTTGTCACGGCCCCTGCGGTCACTTATGTGCGCCTGGACTTGAGCATGCTCCACTTTCAAGGTGGTGTTTTGTTAAACGAGACGCCATCTCTTGCCGAGGCATCGATTTTCTTGCGCGAATGGGAGTTTGTGACAAGTTTCTGGGAAAGTAACGCCAGCGGTCAATTGAAGCTTCTGGAAAGTGTGTCAAATGTGACAAGTTTAGAATTACTACATTTTGGTACCATGGTATGCAGCATGCCTCGTTACTGGCGTTTCCTTATCAAATCTCACTCTGTTCATGTCGTGGTGCCATTTTTTTCTTTCTTCAGTAATGAGTTTTGTCAATACTACATTGCAGCTTCTCGGTGAGGAATCCACGTCATTTCCAGAATTCCGGAACCTTGTGACCTTAACACTGACGGATTGTGATCTTAGAGACAACTTCCAGACATTGTTCCAGTTTCTTAAGAAGTCGCCTAATTTGGAGCAGCTCACTTTGAAGCATTGCAAGGTATATTGTGCTTTGGCATTTTCCCTTCTTGTGGACTGAATATCAGTTCGTTATGTTACATCTTCTGTGATGCCAACAGCTCCCGAAAACTTTAAAGAAGAAAGGAACGAAGAAAGCATGGTCCATCGGGTGTCTGAACACGGTGGGTACCCAATGCAAGAACCTCAAGTGTGCTGAAATCATATACAGAGTTGAGGATGCTTGGAAGCTGCTTGTGCTTGCGCTTCTGATGAGCGTTCCAGGCAATTTAATTTGTGCTACAATCTCTGAGGAATCATCACATTTAGGCTTCTCTGAATTCTATATGCACATGTGCGCGTCCCATGCCATATCAAGAAGCATGTACTGTTGTTTACCTGAAGTGGGCTAAAGCTTTTGCGTTATGATACCGATTTTTGAAGTGAAATACAACCAATTTGATATCCCACATTGTTATAAATTGTGAAGTATGAAAACTATCCGAAGCTGATGAAGGTCTTCCACGACCACAACTTCCAGCTTTCCCTTCTTATGAGATATCGGTTCGTTATGTTACATCTGAGATATCGGTTCGTTATGTTACATCTTCTGTGATGCCAACAGCTCCCAAAAACTTTAAAGAAGAAAGGAACGAAGAAACCATGGTCCATCGGGTGTCTGAACACGGTGGATGCCCAATGCCAGAACCTCAAGTGTGCTGAAATCATATATAGAGTTGAGGAGGATGCTTGGAAGCTTCTTGTGCTTGCGCTTCTGATGAGCGTTCCAGGCAATCTACAGAAGACTAATATAAAAGTCACCGAATTTCATGTGTACTACAATCTCTGAGGAATCATCACATTTAGGCTTCTCTGTATTCTATTTCTATATGCACATGTGCGCGTCCCATGCCATCTCAAGATGTACTGTATTCTATTTCTATGCACATTTTGGATGCTTTATGGGCTAAAGCTTTTGCGTTATGATACTGATTTTGAGTATGTTCTCCCACATTCGTATTGCTTATGCCGTTAGCTGGTACTTGGTACTTTTCTAGAAACTACTACTTCTTCCGTGTTGATTTTTTTTTCGTTATTTTAAATATTCATCTTATCTATAAATATTTAAGGGCGGGTCGGCAACAGGAAGCCATCCGAGCCACAGCGAGGACCAGCGTCAGCGTGTTGGTAGTACGTTTAAAATACGGTCGGAATGGTCAATGAACAGTTTTTTTTTTCTCAAGCGAGGGAGGTGAGAGCCTGCGGAAACTCGATCGTTCCCGCATTCCTGGAGCTGATGAAGGTCATCCAGGACGGGCACGTCGACACGGCGAGAGCGAGCCTGATTCGTTCGACAGCGTCGTGAGGCGGACCCGGAAGGCGCCGGCGTCGGGGTCCTGGGCGAGGTCGTCGGGAAGCCGTGGCAGTTTTTCGTATGGAGAGACCTTCGCATGCAGCGGATCGGGTGGCACCGGGGACGAGGATACGCACTGCACGGTCGCACAGGTAGATAGAGAACGAGGCTGGGCGCGGCGTGCCACAGGCCACACAGGAAGTTCTCCATCACGCGGTCCGGCAGCGCACACGCTCAGCCGGTCCACGGCGCGTTCGTGGTTCGCGCGCGGCGGCTGGTGACTCCATGGCGATCCACTCGGCGCGCTCCCTCACCGCTTGCCGCAAAAGAGGAGGGGAGTAAGGGGTTAGAAAACCATGGGTGAGAATCTCCTAACCGAAACCACAAGCGATACTCCCTTACCCGAAATCATAAAGAACTCCCCTTTCTTGTAATAGCACCAAGTGCGGGTTGATCATTGCTTCATCATAGCTGAAAGTTTACAATGGCATGTAAGGAATTATCCCCAATTTGAATCGTGTTTGTGAGAAGCTGCAAGATTTTGTACTTAGAATTATGGATTCTAATTTCATGGATCTTGCTTTGGTAAGTATAAATAACTTTGGTAATATTGCATGGTCAGGGTCTTTGGACAGGAACTCTCAGGTTATACATTGAAACACCGTGGTATTCTTTGGTCCAGATGTAGAGAGCTCTTGGGTGCTGGGTTTTCCTGAAACACAGTGGTATTCTGTAGAAATAAGTTGGGTCCATGAAACAATGTTTTTTTGCTTCATTGTGGAACTACGTATATTCTTCCAGAAATCATAAACCAACTACCTTTTTCTTAGCATTAGCACAACTGTGGGTTGATTATTGCTTCATCAGAATATAATCTGAATCTTAGTAATATTTTGATGAAATCTTTTGATTTCTAAAGGCATTTGCCGAGGCATCAGTTTGGGAGTTTGTAGGGGAAGATGTTTCCGTCGTATTTCATGCTGATATCAGTATGCTCTGCTATATCAGTTGCAGCATTTGCATACCTCCACCCATGGAAGACAGCATCGACCATTGAGCGCAATCAGCTCGGATTCCTTATCTCTGCCCTTGGTTTTGACCTGTCATATCTTCTGGTCTTCACACCCATGACTGTTGAGGTGATTTTGTTTTCCATGCACTGCATTTTTATTATGCACAAATAGATACTCCCTCCGATAATGATGTTGTTAGGACATAAAACCCAAGCCAAAATAAACTGATGCGCCTGTCCGAAGTGTCAACATTTTCTGACCGGAGTGAGTATTTTGTTAAGAGGCAAAAGCTACGACTGTATAATAAGATGTGGGCAATGTAGCAAATATGTCCCCTGTGTATGATATCTTTACTTTATCAACATTTAGATTTCTTTGCTTCATTAACGTTTAGTTTACATTAGGCTGTGGCATTACTTTCTCCTACTAGAACTTTCTTATCATCCATGAAGAACTCTTTCTTGTTGGTAAAAGAACTGCATAGTGCTTTGCAAAGTTGCCATAGTTAATCATTTTATTTAAATGACTCGGTACATATGGATAGATGGAGGCTTGCTGGCTTCAAACAGCAGCATAGGCATTTTATGTTTCGTGCTAGTATTTATTTTTCTCAAAAGGTAACACATATTGTTTGTTTAGAAGGGGTGAGAAGGGAAAATAAACTCACCAAAAATGACTAATAAACCAATAAAAGCACAAAGCGCAACACCATTTAAGTAGTACTCGATCAAAATGTACTTTGAGTGACAAATTTGTGAAGACGTGTTGGGTGGCAGGGACTCAAATCTATCGAACTAGTTATTTCGTTACTTCCAAGTGTGGAACGGGAAGCGGGGTTCTGGGTTTAGGTGGCGAAGAGCCAAGGCGCAACAAAACGGGCACGGCCACTCAGGCCACGCACGCACGGGCGGCATTTTTCCGGGGGGCCGTCCCTGCCGACCTGGGCGTGTAAAAATCCACCGTAGCCCACCCCCTCACCAGTCACCCACCACCCAATAAACTCATGAGGCCCACGGAAGAAAAATAAAGGCCCAGCACATGAGGCCCAGTTCAAGCAACTCTTCTTCCTCCTCCCGTCGTATCTTCCTGAACCGCCATGGCAGGGAGCTCCCACAGCTGTTCAAGGAACAATGTTCCACACCGATCAAAAAAAAAATACAATGTTCCACATACACAAAGTAAATGTTCCAAAGGCAAAAATTGAATGTTCCGTCACATAAAATCGAATCTTCCATCACAAGAAATTAAATGTTCCAGCATAAAGATTAAATGTTCTCCGGAGGCAATACATGTGTTCTAGAAATTTTTAATGGATGTTCCGCCGCAAGAGACCGAATGTTCCACCGCGAGAGATTGAATGTTCTACATAAAGAGACCGAATGTTCCACCATGGATGCTCGGATGTTCCATGAAGACAACACAGTTGTTTCTTGGATGCAAAAGAAATGACGCTGCACAGGCACCGGCACCGGCGAGTTCGCCGCCGTCCACGGCGTGGCCCCCCTCCACGACTCCTTTGGTATACACGACTATGGGTGCGGGGTGGGCACAGGCACTCGGGGCGGCAAGATCCGAATCAGGCAGTTGATTGAAAAGAGGGGGGGGGGCGGACGG
>LAPY01000836.1:72527-83033 GCA_000970635.1 Eragrostis tef
CATCGGCCGTCACCGCCGCGGCCGGTGACTCGTCCGCCTACTCTCCTTCGTTCCCGGCGCTATCTCCGCTCACCGACGCTTCCCCCTTCGAGCAGGCGAATCGTACATTCCTAGAACCGCGACGAGACCGCGATTTCCGCCCCTACCACCCGCCGTTGCCTCTTCCCCTCGCCAATTCCGGACTCGGCCTGAGGTGGTGATTCCTCTTCTTCGCCAGAGGAGAGTGCTCACACCACCCGGAAGAGAAGGTACACTCGGCTGCTACTTGATTTTGTCCTTTCGCATCGCTGGACTATTGAACGGCTGGGCTGCTCTGGGCGCGGGTGATGTTACATTGGGGGCGCGCACGGATGGGCACCTCAGAGGTTAGCGGGTGTCGCCACCGGCGAGCGGGGGACAGGAGTTCGGGCCTCATCGGAGACGGCTGGGTACGAACGAGATCGTCTGCCGAACAGCAACGGGCAGTGCGCTCGTCCATTTGTCATCCAACGGTGATGGTTTGTTCCCAGCCTAGGCGTGCAGTTGCGCGGCCCAACAAGAAAATCCTGGCCCATTCCGAGCTCCCATGCGCGCTCTCGCTCCCACCAGTCAACACCGCCGCCGTCCGCCGAGCGCCAACCCTTTGAGACAGTGTCCATGCGCACGCCATGTGGGAGAGGAGAGACACCATGTCGCCGGTCGACGTACAAGACGTCGTAGGCTGCCGCGAAGGTCCACGAACAGACGAGGTCGAGGAGGTTGCGCCTGGTGGTGATGGCAGGTGCAGGCGGAGGGACATTAATCAGCCTGTTCGTTTGGCTGCTTTGCCTGTTTTGCAGCAGCTATAATGTTTCAGTTATTTCTTCTGCAGCCGCTACAGTGTGCAGCTGCAGCCTACCAAACATGCTGAATATTGTCATCGACTCAAACGAGTACCTCTTCCCTGGCTCTCAGTTGCTAATCTTCGCAACCAAGAGAAGGTAGTGCTATGATTGAAATTCAATAAAGAAAAACGGTGGAGTGGCCATCCTGCGCTCGATTTTGCTTGTTTTTCAATGTTGATGCCCTTCTACTCGAGACTTGTGCAAGCTCGAAGAGCAGCCATGGTGGTCCTTTCTTCTTTTCTTTTTTCATTTTCCTTGTGTCGATGTGAAGAGAGGAAGAAGGTGGCTGCTGGGCTGCTTGGGCCGTTGTGACTTGTGACATGCGTGCGCACGCACCAGGAACATGAGCAAGCAGCGGCATCGCCGTTCGTTGCTGGATGGACGGCCGCACTGCCCACTGCCGTTCCGCAGAGGATCTGGTTCCGCTGGGTAGGGGTGGCAGCGGAGGGGAGAGTTTGGGATGGTTCATGTGGTTTCCTAGGTTGATTGGGATTTAACTTCCTGCAAAGACAAATGTACAAATTCGTATCCCTGCTTATTATCAGTAGTTGTGCACATTTGGTAGGATCTAGTGCTTATATGTGTTCTCTGCAATCTCCCAGTTCATGCACTGCACCCAGAGTGGAAATGTACAAAACACAGTATATGGTGATGGTGGTATTTTGGTGTGTGATTTGTGTACTTCGAAATACAGTTTTCCCTCAGATCTACGTGATTTTCCATTTAATTTTTGCTGTCTTTGGAGATCCAGCTAGTTTGCCTAAAAATACATATCACTGGTACAATAGTAATAAGCCTTATTGTCCTTTCTTTCAGTGTACTCACAAATATGTTGTCTATTACTAATGCACACCAAAATCAATGATTTGTTCAGTCTCTATTGATAATTAATGGTTTGTTTATTACACAAATGTATTCATTGCAGACTGTCATGTCCACAGCATAAAGGGTGATTGAAAGCTTAGCTTATCTCAAGTATTTTCCATCATACTTGATGTTGTGTCTCCTACCCTAGATATATTAAACTTCACTCTTTCTCATGTTTGCAATGCTTCTATACTGTTCAGGTTCTCCATTTTCTTGTATACATTTACTGTTTGACAACCTTATCTCTTTGATCACTATCAGCAAGGTTTGCAAGTCCTATCCCATGCCCACCATGTGTGTGGCATCAGATTGAATCCTCATATTATTCTTGATCATCTGCAGGACCTCAAGAGTTGGTACTTGAGCCAGTACTTGTTTTCATTGTAACACTATCCCCAGACACTTTTGTGTTGCGGTGAGTCGTTACTCTATACACCTTGTGTGCTTGGTATAATGCTCAAGCTTACCCATGTTTGTTTTGTTCCAGCATCAATTCAAAGGGTTTGCTAATTTCGTGGACTCAGTTCATTGGGTTTCTTGGCTACAGTTTATTGCTTTATCACTCTCTCTCTGGTGTATTTGAGGTTTGCAAGTCCAACTTTTCCTTCATTTCACGTCACAATGCTTTTTGTTCAGTTACTTTGTAATGATTTGGTTGATTTTGTCACTGTGAAGGTTGTGGAATCATACCGAATATTTTAAGCGCAACGTTTGGTGTTTGGAGAATATAAACAAGAAATGTTATGGACCAAGTTTTCTTTTTAACAAAGTTTGATAGACCACGAGAATGGAAATTTGGCTATCAAAACTTTTGGGAATTGGAGCAAGAAATGAAGAACAGCTGGATAACAAGGTTTTCGTAAAAAAAATAGGATAACCACAAGAATGGAACTCTAGTTTTAGCTTATGCATCCATTTCTTTTGGATCACAAGGTCTCGGAACTCAGTATGGATGGATTAGACCTAGATCATTAGGGACAGAGAAAGATATATATGCAAGCCAATGGCAGGTTTGGAACAAAAGGCGGTAGAGGTCGTACAGGTCACCATGTTATCTTGGTTTCTTATGGGTTGGATTGCGGGATATAAAGAAATAAGTTTGGAGTCGGTGTCTTGTGGACCTTTTTGAGCTATGGTGCATCCGTATGTGATAATAAGTGCTTTTCAGAATACAAGGTTTCACATTTTATTTGAAAGTTGGACAACACCGTAGGAATCTTCAAGGATAAAGTATGAGAGTGGAATCATCCTGTAATTGTATTTGTATTTTTTTTCTCATTGGAACAATATTCATGTAATTGTATTACATTTTATTTTTCTTACTGATGTAAGTATTCCTTGTCCTAAAATGTAACCAGAAATATAACAGTTTATTGATGCTTTGCATGTTTTTATTTACATATCTGGTAAGTGTCCATTGAAATATAGATTGCTTGTAAGCTTGATGCTTCAGCTGTTGGTAGTTGGAGTCCTGGACTGCTCTTCTTTGGCACACAAACTGTTCGGCTATTCCAGGCTTTGTTTTTCTTTTCATTTGTTGAATCTCTGTGGGTATTTAAAACTGATCCCTCTTTCATTGTTTGGGCCTATTATCTGCATCAAGTGACATGAAGTCACGGAGACTGGTTATTACAAGAGTTTTTCCTAAAACTTCCCCTGATAATTCATCACCTTACGGATTATTTCTTTATGTGCAGGACAGAGATATAAAGATGTTTACCTTCATTGGTAAACAAGTACACATTACGATTATTTCCTTTTGTTTGAATGGTCTCAATAGTTATTAATATATGTTGCATCACCATTGGCAGGGTTTGTTTTGGGAGCTTTTCTTCTCATCACCTTGGTATGAAAAAAAAAGGAATGCATATATCCTGTCTGGATATATTTGAATATGAAAACAGAGTAATATACTGAAATGTGTTAAATTTGAGATATACACTGATTGTGTGTGGATGTGGTTGTGTGATGATGATGCTCAGGAGCCATTACTCGCCGGCCGTCACTGCCGCCAGATGAATAAGTGTTTGCTATGTTGGTTTACTCTGTCGTTATCTGCATTCCTTTTATGGCTGTGGTTCTTAGTGGGAGGCCGACAATACACAGACGTGCTATGTGCCGATAGTGTGTCCTGGCTCTGGCCTCAGGCGACTGTTTTCCTTGGGACTGGTTTCGAATCTTGGATGGTTGATTTGGCTTTGTTCCCTTGACTGCAAGACGGTACGTGTACCAGATACATTATCATATGTAATTCATCTATGTCGACTTCTTATCTACATATGTTTGTCATTTTGTAACAATGATCTGCTTATTTGTAGACTGTGATCTTCTCTGCAATGTCTGCTGTGCCTGTGTCGCTGTACCTGATGTATGCAGTCAACCATGAAGTTTCCACAACATTACAACTTATTGGTTGGGGAGCTGTTTCTCTGTCCTTCATTGCTAATATCTTTTGAAGAAACTCGATGGTAAGCCAATCTACAACTATCCTACTTGTCTATAGCAATTAAAATCTTAATCAATCACGGACAGAGTAAAATACATGTGTTATGCTGTTCCCTACATTCAAACCTTATTGTGCACAGATCGATCTCATTCTCTACGGATAATGTAATCGAACAGCTTGTATTGTTTGGTGCCATGCTGCCCTAGCATCTAATAGCATTCACTCTATATTAATATTGACATAATCGCAAGAAACAATACAGTACACTATGTAGAAGGAAAAGAACTGGATTTATGAACTGTAGTATAATACTCCCTCCATTTTTATTTTGTTGACGTTAGGACAGCTGAACTAAGTGCAAATTTTCACTAATCCTGCTGTCCTAATGACAAAAAGAAGAAAACGGAGGGAGCACTTCACAATAGTTAGTAATTGCATTACACTTTTACTTCTGGCAATACTTCAATTTTTGGCTATCCAGTCCAATGTAGAGTGAATTAATTTTCTTAAAGAATGCAAAGGAGATTTTTTTCCCATAGCACATCACTACACAGTTTCATAATTTTCTTCAATTATCGTATTAACGTAAGGTAGATCTATTTGAGGCTTTGAGGCTGTACAAGTTCGTGGTTTTGCTTGGATGGACCACACTAGTATACAGCATGCCCTTTACCTAAATGCTTTTGTCTTAATTGCTAAATATTGTGTCAGCTCATCAAACTCTGAAATGACAGGAGCAATTTGAAGTATCATGGTTTGCGTTCTTCGTCGCCATAGCTGGAACACTCCCTGGGTTCTTATGGATCTTGAATGTACTAGTTTACGAGCGGGGTACGGTATTTGATGCAGATGGACACCCAATTGCGTTATGGGATCTTTTCTTCAAGAGGAATTGTCACTGGAAGGTAATGTTTTCTGCCACTGAATGTAATGTATATTCAGTTGCTGCCCTTCTCTCACTGTTAGTGTTGTTTCTTGGAACTGTCTTACTGTCTCTGATAGGCCTCTTTGACACTAAATTCTCTCCTGCGTCTTCCCGAGTTACTGTCTCTTGTGAGGTGGGCGTATCAAGAGCTGCTTGGGCTATGGCAAGGTTTTTTTTTTGATCAAACGATACCTGTATTAATGTTAAGGAAAGAGTACAAACGTACGTACAAATACAGGTACCTACAAAGGATACAGAGGAAGCTGTCCAACCCAAAGTGCAAAAAGACCCCTACAAAAAACAGAAATTAGACCGAAGTCCCTGGGCCTTTTCCACAAGCTTGACGACGAACTCCACCATCGCCGGCCACCGCCGACGCCTGCAGAGGCCGCCGCCGCCACAGATCCGTCGCCGGAGGAAGCTCCTTCGCACACAGGCTTTGAAATGAACCGGGATAAACACTCACCAGGTGAGATTCGCCAAAGCATACAGCTCGTCCGGTCGGGGACGCGCCCCGAGCCTCCTCCGGCTTGAATGAGCTCGACCCAACCACCAACCATCCACCAACCCATAGCTCCATCTGTCTCCTTGAACCAAAAGACCGGCAATCACATCACCTCGCCGAGCGCGAAGCAGACAAGACGCCGGCAGACTCCTAAAGAAGAGCCCCTTGACGGAAGGCCCTCCCCCACAAACCCGCTGCCGGCGTCGTTCGGACGCATCGCCGTCGCCGCCGCA
This sequence comes from Eragrostis tef, assembly GCA_000970635.1. Taxonomy (NCBI): domain Eukaryota; kingdom Viridiplantae; phylum Streptophyta; class Magnoliopsida; order Poales; family Poaceae; genus Eragrostis; species Eragrostis tef. The sequence goes on from LAPY01000836.1 coordinate 78,367, forward strand.
ACCTCACCGATAGCGGCCGAAACCCTAACCCTAGAACCTATCCTAGGACCTAAGCTCCACGCCGGCGACAGGACCGCTGTCTTCCCCACCTCCAGACAGCCCGCAGGCCGTCAGAGAAGAGGAAGACGAGCACCTGCACCGGCGAGAGCACGGAGCGCCTCCAGTCGCTTCTGGATCGCCTCCTCTACACTGTAGCAAGGGGAGGGTTCGGCCCGGCTATGGCAAGGTTTGATATGGGCCTCAGCAGAGAACTTCCTGAAAAAGAATAGCCAACGCCCTCTTGTAGCATGACACACAGTATCAGGTGGGTGGGCCATAGATAAATCTTAGGCTCTGTTGACAAAACTACATCTCAAATCTTTGATCCCATGCTTCATCTAACTGTTGAGCAGGTCTACAAGCTTACCCTGGAAGATTTGCCCAACGATTCTGCATCATGTGAACTTCTTTTCAGAGAAAACGGAAGAGATGTAGAACGGTTAGTGTCCTTTGTTAGGAATACTAATGCGACTGCACTCCACATGCTTACGGTTGGACGCCTGACACCATTTGATAGGCCAATCTGGGATTGCTATTAGCTTGTATAGGAAATATGGATCAATCTAGCACTTCCGATCCCCAACCGTGCAAATTCCACAAGTATCTGGTGTATGTCTGTGCTCTGTTCGAGCAGAAAGAGATATGCATGTACTGTACTGCACGGCACCGATCTGCCGTCCTTGTGGAGCAGCTTGTTGTGAAGGAGTTCAAAAACTGGAGGAATGATTTTGCCCAGTTAAGCTGTATTGCACTGAATTTCTTGGAGCACGTACTGAGCCGTTGCTTGCACCAGTCAACTGCCTTCAGTACATGAAACTAATGTCGTCTTGGATATATGTAACCCTTCGTCCGAATAACATAGTCTATGCAAGATGATGGATAATTACATATTCAGTTGTCTTTAGCCAGTCCCAAGCGGCAAGCGTGCAATCTGTTCCCTTGTAGGTCTAGGTTCCCGATTGATCCTGGCATTAGAGCAAGTATAATGGAGTGGATTGAGCGGGCGAAATCCGACGTGTGTGAGAAAGAAACGATGAGAGAGATGAGAGCGGGCGTGTTTCCAGACGCCGGCAAAAAACAGGCGCGGACGCACTTGTGGGGCCGGCACCATCAATCCCTCCCCTCCCATTTGTTAAACACGGCTGCTAAAGCAAAAAAAAATCATAAAATATTTACCACAACTCTCCTCATCTAAATGAGCTGGCATTTCTCTTCGCCAGCAGCCGGCGCATCCATTAGCCATGCTCTTATGTGAACATATAGAATACTCGTTTGACTTGCTTAGCTCGCATATCTGCACCTTTGAACGTCATAACATGTTATATCCTGACGTCCCTCTTTGGGGAGTTTAGTATTGTCCTGCTTTGTCTTGTTGATCTCTGCGAGAAATATATGATTCCCAACAGTAGCTTGTAGCTTCAGTTCTCCATTCATACAAACTTGACACCGTGTACTCTCTCACTCGAGTTAGGTCGTTACACCAATAGAATCCCATGCACTGTACCTATCTGCTGCCAGATCATGGGCCAGCTTTTCTCTGAAAATGCTAGGAATACTTCCTCTTTTGCGTTACATATTTTATCTTTTGCTACTGTCATTTTACTTGATTTTCGCTGGAGAAAACTTGTAGTGTGAATCTCATGTTCTCGCATGCAAACTGGTGTGCACAAATTTGTGGAATTAAAAAAAAAAATCCACGGCACAAGCCCGTCTCCCATCGCGACACCACGGCACAACTGCACAAGCCCGTCCTCGCCGCGGCACACCAGCCCGGCACAAGCCGGCCCGTCTCCCATCGCGACGCTGTCGTAGGACACGGTCACCTGTCCGTGGCTAAAACAGCTTTTAGACAGTATGCGGCTGTTCTTCAGGTACAGGGTGACGTCGAACGCCGGCGAGAGCTGCAGGTCACCGGAACCGCCGGGTAGCCAGCTGAAGTCGTCGACCGCGGTCAGGGCAACGGAGTAGGAGTCATTGCATGGATTGTCTGATATGGCCACAGTCATGATGGTGTGAGTACCCAAAAACCGATAGCTGCCTTGCGAATCAAGGAGGGGGAAAACAGTCGTTAGAACCACTCATTTTATTTTTATTTTGCGATTGTTAGAACCACTCATCATTGCCACGACTTATATGAACGTAACATACGTATAAACCTATCACGAGTAACTATGACGTGAGAAAAAAAAAATCAGAGTCATACCAATGCCAAATACGAACGCTATCAATGTTCTCTCGTTGGGATCATCGGTTAGCATATCCAGCCACACGCCGGCATATTTGGCTTCCTTCTTCTCCATGCTGATCATGGCTGCGAGGATGGGACAGGATCTCTAGATTGACTATACCAGAACAGAAAAAAAGTTCTCTAGATTCTGCTCAATCGGTTATATATATTTAATAAGCTCAATCAGTTCAACCAATGTTCTCTCGACACTTCAGTGCCTATGGTCCTTGTAGATGGTTTTTAAGGACAAGGTGTTTGTGTTTTGAAAAAAAGAAATGACACCTTCGTAAAACAAGGATAGCTGAAACTCGCTTCCACGTTCCAACTACTCCTATATCTACTAGTTCCTACCCGTACGTACTTCTGTTCTGGACTCAAAGCACGTCATCATAAGGAACTAAATCTTTCGTAACGCCGTCAGACTCATCCCTGAAAACCAGCCGCGCGCAAGGCGACGGCGCTGGTGCTGCCCCTCCGCTCACATTCAGATTCGCCTTGCACACCAAAGAGGTCTGGTTGAGCGAGACAACACTGGAGACTACGCGAACCTCCAGCTGCACCACGCCATCGCTGCGCGCCATCTCCTCGGCCATCATCCCGGCTAACTCAGTCGGCAGGCCGACGCCTCCGCTCGCCGCGTAGATGGACAACTTCCCGGCGCCATGCGGCGGCACGCAAAGCTCATGCACGGAGCCGGCGGCGAGCGGGACGCCTCGGTACACGACCACGGCGTCGCCGCCGACGCGGACGTTGTACTTGCCGCCGAGGTTGTTGAGGTTGAACGCCCGAGGCGCCCGGGCGACGAGGCCGGAGATCCGTCCACCACCGCGAGTATGTCAGGCCGGCGGGAAGGATCGGTGACGTCGACGTATACTTGACGAACGAGCAAGACAACCGTCAGGGCAAACAGAACAAGTACGGTCAGAGACGTCAGATTACCAGCTATTATCTTGGCAGCTTCGATGCTGGTTATCTTCCTGCGCGGGCGGGGCGAAAGTTGAGGAGCATGGCTTGTGGTTTCGGGCAGGAGCTTTTCGTCCATGGTTTGGTTTCCGCGTCCTGCAGAATTGAACTGAGCTTGAATCCCCGTCGCGCCTTTTGTAACGCTGCCGGCCTTGACGTTTACGGATTGTAAACCGGCACACGCATAGTCCGGGGCGGGTTCGTGGTGGTACTGGTAACCACACCTGATCCGAATTCGGTTTGTGCATATAGTATAGCCTCGTGTCCAACTTTCCTATATATCACGTAGGGTCCCCCGTGCCGTCGTGCCGATAATTAATCCCGTGTCCAACTTGATTGATACTCTCGCGTCAGTGTGTGCCATGGAATCGTCGGACTTGGAAGCAGGGTCGTCGACAACCCTTGTTCCCGCCGTCGTCTCGCGCAATCGCGCGGCTATCCTCACTTGCATCCTCGTCGCCGTACTAGTTGCCATCTCGGTCGTTGTCGTTTGTCTGATACCGCTGGATACGCTCCGCCCCACTTTCTCCGTTGAAATCGCCAGCTTCGACGGGCTCGACGGTGCCAAGCCGGCGCCGACGACGCTCAACCCAGAGTTCAACCTCACGCTGCACGGCGTCAGCCGCCGCCGCCTGATGGGGTCGCTGGGGCTGTGCCAGGAGCACGGCATGGTGGCGGTTTCCTACGCGGGTGCGGTGCTCGGCTGGGGCCAGGTGCCCAAGTTCTGCGTGCCCGCGCACGCCCGTAAGGAAGTGAGGATGGTCGCGCTCGGCGCTGGCGTGGAGCTCTCCGACGAGCTGCGCGAGCGCATGGCTTCCGAGCGGCTCTCGCAGGCTATTGAGCTCGACGTGGACATCATGTTGGATCGGTGGAGGTTCTTGTCGTGCCGGGTCAAGCTAGATGAGCTGTCACCGCAGCCAACACCGTGCAAGGTGGGTGTTGGCAGTAACTTACTTGTGAAAAAACAAAAAACTTGTTCACAAAATAGTCCATTTTTTGGTACGAGTTTGTTCATTATATAGAAGCCTTTGAGGCACACTTCTTCTTTCTTTCTTTTTTGCGATGAAGCCTTTAGGCACAATTCATGCACCTAAGCTCTCACTCCGTGCGATAACTTGCGGGCACTCGTGCGTATCAGCGTGAAAAATGTATCCTTATCGTTATAATATAATAGTCAAGGAAAATGTGGTAAGAATTATTATATGAACTGTGTTTATCAATACCTTACAAAAATATTTTAGCTTTATGACTTTTGTACAATCTATTATCATAAAATTTGGCCAAGAAAAATACATCACTCTCGTAAGATATAAATCACCTCGTTAATTGAAGAAAAATAAAGTTACACACCATTGTCACTATAAAAAGATAGCCCCAAATACCCCTATGTACATGTTTTAAACCGGCACTATTAGCTATCTTTAAGGGGGGGGGGGAG
>LAPY01000836.1:131908-143112 GCA_000970635.1 Eragrostis tef
CCTTCACGGCGGCTCACGCAGCCAGTTGCATTATCATAGTAGTAGTCTTTGTTTTATACTTATATCTTCCATGGATCATCTGCAAGATGAGATCCAGTTATCCAAATCTCCAACCCTTGTGGGGGCAGCAAGAGAGACCGAAGAATCTTGCCCGTGAACCAGCAACGATATGCCCCAATACACGTAGATAGAGATAGCCCCGTAGGATATACACATGTTGCCAACTTGGTCTGGCCGGAGTGCCTGAATGAAAATATATACACTCATGCTACACGCTTGAGTATTATACAGTGCATGTCTCCGGCACCCTCGATCGACTTACGTCGCCTCGCCGCAATAATGCGACTACTGCCTCCTGATTGGACCGGCGTTGGCTTTCAGAATGAACATTCCTGATGAGCAACGGGACTGTAGGTCTGCCTTCCCCGTGTCACGAATTCGATCATAAGTTAGTCATCCGCTATTCCGTCGCGTGATCTGATTCCAGATATATTGGTCAGTGGCTTGTTTCTCACTTTTCATCTCTCTGGGGTTTTTGTTCCAATCATGTGTCCATCATGTTGGCCTGGACCTGACAGCCTGATCATCAACAAGCGTACAGTAGCTGCTGGGTTCAAATCCACGTCCCGGTCGACATCGGCCGCGACCGAGAAGCTCCTCGCGACACGATCGCCGGCGCTGCTTGGCGACCGGTGGTGACGGCTGAAAGGAGCAGGCGCGAGCGGCTGGTAAAAAAGATTCGGTCTCCGCTAGCTCTGGATGAAACATGCCGTCGCGGTTAACTTACAGCCAGCGTTGCTCTCACGTTTCACACCGCAATATAACCCTGCAGACACCGCATGTCATTCCTTAGCCAAACTCTTCCTTGATCAAGTAGCTTAATCAGTAAGAACACCGTGTACATTCTCTCTTGTTCACATGAATGATTAATAACTGCTGTGTAAGATTTAACCTGACAAGCTACTAGCAGAAGAAATGGCGCATGCAGGTGCCAGAACAGAGCAGCTGGCACGGAAGAGAAGAGGTGAGATGCTGTTGCTCAGCACTGTCGAGCTGAAGAACATCGTTTTCAGAAGAGTGACTGAGCGAGTGACATGCGCGCTGATTGTGAGCCACTAGTGTGCGGGAACATTTGGCAACCGGAGCCCGTGACGAGGTAGTGAGACCCTTCCTCTGCCAGCGTTTGTAGGTGAACCGCTGCCAGTCTGCGAGGCTGCATATGGCCAGTTTGGTGACCATGTTGCTGTCGGTCTGTCAGGTAGACCCGGCCCTCGTTTACCAAGAATCAGCTCTCAGGCCTAAGAGAGTCAATGCGATTGATAAAATGTCTGAACTTACGTATAGCCAGCCTATCGTCCTGGAGGGTGCTGATCAATATGTTCCTTAACTACTGATGGTGTTTCCTGTAACTTATGTATAGCATATCGTCCTGGAGTATGAGCCTATCGTTTTATTATACGAACACTAAATATATTAGCGCCTGTCCGTTATGGTAAACTCAGATTTCGGAAAAGTATCATGTAGGTTTTCATTTAGCACTTGACGTGTCTTGATAACGCCGAGACTTTACCAATTTGTCACTTCAGTGTAGTATCTTCGACAGGCCTAATCTGTTTATAGGCCCTGGTGCCGTGGTGGATAAAATGAATTTTCTACAGCGACATGAGTAGCAATATTCTTGTTCTCTCACCTCATAACCTCCAAAGCATGCATGTTCATTCCATGCAAAGCTCGAGAAATCAATGTGATCACCAAGTCTTTCTTGATGTATTGAATTAATAAGTGTATAACCTGCGATCACCAACATCTCTCTGCGGCCGTACATATTCACTTATGCTGTCAAAAACCACGTCCAGGCTGTTGATCCTGTGGTCAAATATCCTTGCATTATGTGACGGTACCAAGACAGAAAACTGATGGTGTGTGTGTGTGTTGGGATGAATAATTTAATTTGATGCCAAAAAATAACAAAATTCTTTTAATACTTGTAGCTATATATTTATTTTATTAAAGTTGAATTTGGCATTACCCAAACTTCCCCTAAATTTTAGTAATAACACAAATGTTTAACACTACTGCTAATGAGGAACTATGGACTTGGGGGGGGGCATGGGCCCCTGCCAGTCCTCCGTTAGTTCTGCCATTGCTTGCATTCTTCTCCTTCCATATATAAAAAAAATTGTTTGTGTGCAGGAAGAATCAAAAAATTTCGTGAGCAAATGACTAATTGTTTCCAATTGTGTGGCACATGATCAGGACAACAAAATCAGGAGGGGAAGAGCTTCAGTTAGAAATAAGAAGAGGCAGAGACACTGGATTATAGGTTGTAGCAGGGGCCATAACATCGAGCAAAGTCTGGCTCAAAGCAATTTACATGGTGTATTTAGGCTTTTCCGTTTGGTCGGGGGAGGAGGGGGACGGGGAGGCATGGCTCATGTTGGCCACAATGAAGGCCCGCCCCTGCCCGGGAGTCAGCCTCTGGCTAAGACAATCATGAGCAGTCCATGGTGCCATAGTCGACGGTGCATACAAAGCCAGCAGCGCATGCTTGCAAAACATGTCAAATCTACTCCGCCATAGTAAGGATTCGATGTCAATGAAATTTTTCGCTACTGAAAAAGGGGGAAGATAGGCATGCATCATGTATGTAGTTATGTTCGTGGTTCTAGATTATGACAATTCGAATTGGGTAAATATCATGAAAAGTTTGTGGATAGTGTTAAATATTTGCGTCAATAGCAATAGTTAAATACCAACATTTTGCATTAACCAATCTCATGTCTCGAATCAAGATGCAACATGGAAAAAGCGTTTGGATGGCAAGTTTTTTGTAGAAATTTATTTGAGGATTGATCTAGATAATTAAATATGCAAATCCAACAAATGGACCCACTATGATTAAATAAGCGCCCTAAGCAAGGTCAATAGTTCATGATTGTGTAATAAATGATTTTATACCATCCGTTTGGATATGGGTGTGTCCATGTTATCAGGAAAAGAACTTTGATTTTTTCCTCAACAATATGAACTTGTTACTTTACAAAGTTTGAAAGGACATAATATGGTGTTAAATAATCCAATCAATATTCCCAAACACCAAGCACCACATCCATTTCTAACGTGCTTAGAGGTATATATAAGGAAGGGTTAGCCCAAAACCCAGTTCAGCAAAACAAAAATTACAAGTACTTTCTCCATCCAGAAACTTAGTCCGTTCGTCCTGAATTACTTGTCGTTTTAGCTTTGGGCATAGAAATTAAGAAGAAGTGAAAAAGTAGGTGCGCATAAAAACGAGTAGGATCTAGAGATATATAAATAAAGGAGTATTACAAAAATAAAAATGTGCATTAGGATGCAAGGATGACAAATAAGTTAGGAAAACTGGATGAGTACGTGTACGATGACAAACATATATTGAACTTTTGAAAATACTCAAATCTCGCGCTGACACCTTGTTTATTTTTTAACGCCATCTAGAGCAGCAAAATATCTCACCCTGGTACTTTCAGGATCTTATACAGATCCGAGATACGTCGCTGTGGATATCATATCATATCATATGAGTTCGTAAAATAATTGTGCGTGTGCTCTGTCTCTCAGCCAATTCCTCCAATAACCAAACTGGTAACTCCAGGTCTGTTCAGGGTTCTGGATATATGCATCCTTCCATCAGCAGTAAGCTTCGATCGCCTAGTGTCCGGATGCGGACAACGGCACCAAATCGCAGTCGGACACCGGCGCACGGCGCGGCCCCGCAGGTGACGCGCGCGCGGTTGCCTTTCCGGTTCCGATCGGAAGGCGATCGCGGCTAGCTAGCTAGCTTGGACCAGCCAGCTACTCCAGCTCTCGGGCGCGCGCGCGAAAATCGGTTGCCGCAAGGAAGAGAGCACGGAGCCGTCACTCCATGGGCAAAAGCTTGCGCGGCGTCCGTCCAAGCCTACATGGCATCACAGCGGCCGCGAGCGATTATCCAGATGGCAGCGCGCCACGGCCCCCTCCAATCATGGAGACGCCACGATCGCTGTGGCCCGGGAAGCGCAGGGTGCCAATTATTTATGCGTAGTGTTCCTGCCTGCTCCCTCTCGTTGCCGGCTGCCCTTCGTCTCGACCGGATGTGCATGCGCTGCGCATGCACCGAAGTTTTTCGGATCGGCTAACTTTGCCGCGTTGTCCGGCGGCGGGCCCCGCGGCTGCCAAATGGGCTAGATAGAGGCCAGGCAGTTGCCGAGGACATCCTCCCGGTCCCGGGAGGATAGGGATGCGAGCTGCAATTGGAGTCATTCACATGCCCACAACGAAAATGTTCCCTTGCCTTGGCTGCTTGCTCGGCTGAGATTTTAACTTCTATCTGCTAACGGACGACCTGCCTGCTAGCAACGGAAATGGATGGACTTGTCGCATGTGTAGAGGTTCCTTTTCGTGGCGCGAAATGTTTTATTGCAGAAGCATGCAAGGTGTATCCTGCTTACTTTTGCTGTCTGAACTGCAGATTTTGGGCAACGAAAAATATTCAAGCTGGTATTAGTGGTTTACTTAGCTACAAAGCTAGGATCCCAGGGTTTTAACGTGTTTATGATGAAAATAAAATGGAAATCAAGATCTTATAATAACCTTATGAGCGAAGCAATTGTTTATACCAGAGATATGATATCTTTCATATTATGCCGGCATTATAACCGACATCAGAACACATCTATGCGTAGCACGTAGTACTATGTTCACACACATTATTGCATTGTCTATCGTGCTGATGTTCTCTGTGGGAAGCAAACCAATCAACAATCCGGATTTTGGCCATTCAGATCTCATGATGATGGTGCCAAGAAACCAAAATCAGCATCCTGGAGTCTAGATGACCTTACTGTACTTTTTTAACCAATAATCCACTCGTTTATTCTCCCCACTGGTAGGGCCGTAGGGCCTTCGTCCTGCTGTTTCCTGCCTGAGCGACTAGCTACATGATGAGGCCGGGGCCCCGAACGTCGCGGATCAATCTTTCCTTTCTGATGATTGCCCCGCCTTAATAAACGGTATGTCTCCATCATTTCCCGTTTTACTTATATGCTTCGAGCTACATGAGTTCCCCGACTCTAAGGATTGCTTTGTAGACCACGCTCGGATCATGATGTTCAGTGTTGCCTCATCACCAAGTACTCGGGTCTCGCTCTCATTTCATATCGTTAACAGTAGAGTTCATAATTATATATAGGATCATGACCACTAAAACATGATCGCAATTTTCTCAAGACGTGGAGTCCTCTGCATTGGATGCTCGTTGGTTCAGTGAACTCACCCATGCCCCAGCAAGCACCAGTGTAGTGCAAATCCAAAAAGTCTGGCAGACATAACTGGATAATTGCCCAATGTGTCGACTGATCAAATCGAGTCGATCGAATCAAGGAATTGATATATATTCCTGTATATGCAGTACGACACCACTGCATAATCGACAGAATGCATTGCTACGCTGTTTAGGCTCGATAGATTCACACATCTATCATGCCAGTCCATGAGACGTTGAGCCTGATTTAATTGCTTTTTAAAACCCTCTGGATCTGCACATAATTAGTAGAGTATTATACGACGTTGACCATATTTGCATGCATGCATACGTGCATGAGGAGGTAGCCAGCTGGTATGTTCACTAGTCATCTGACTAGAGCCACTACGAAAGGGCAATCAACACGTCATCCGATGGAAAATATTCTCCCGCCCCAAAGTTCAATACGACAAGTATGTGCAGACAGAAATCAACTTTGTAATGACAGCTGCTTGACCGGAGAGAGTACAGTTCAAACCTTATCGATGGCTAGATCATTCTTTCCATATATAAGACTTTAAATTTTTCACATTTTCCAGGTCACTGAGCTGATATAGGGCGCTGTGCAAATCAATCCATAGCAACTTGCAATTGGAACCATTTTGAGTATCTGCGTTTATTTAGACATACTAGTTTAGGATTCCACGGTAAAATCATGAAAAACTCTATTACAACTAACTTGTCAAAATACTGATAGTATGTGCACCTTTCCCTTCTTTCTTTTTTTAATCAGCCATCGATTGGGAAGTGTGAAGGATATGGTCCCTCGTCTTCATATTTTAGTGTCCACTGGTTCCGTTCTGTCTACGCACTGGATTGCATCTTTTTCAGACAAACACACGCACACATATGAACATATCATTAGAACACGCTTCCAATTATTTATGGGCCCGTCATGTACGCGTGTATTCTCGCTTCATCCAAATCCCATCATTTCCACATACTTGCTATACAATTATACGAGCACTACATATTATGTGAGGCCGATTCTAAATATGTGCACGCAAGGTTTGATCTTGTAATAAACAAGTTATGTTCCAATGCATTTGTTTCCTTCCATGCATTGCTTTAGTTTGTATCTATCCACAATGATCAGTGATTTGATCCATATATTGATCTCACAAGTAACTGGATATCATCTTGGTGTATGGGTTAAGAAATAATTAGCATGTCTTGGTGTAAGCATGGATATCGAAATTGGAATGTGCCCATGTTGCTTGTAGTACTACTTATTTGTCAAGCCTATGTACTGAACGGACTTCTAGCTGTGTATATAATTAAAAAAAAATTGAAGCTCAAGATTTCATTTGTAGGTTTTCTTAATGGTATTTATCACTACGGAAAACCGGTCATATGCCGAGCGCCTCTGGCGCTCGGCAAAAACCCGTTTGACGCACGACAAACTCTTTGCCGAGCGCTTTTCGGGAAAGCTCTCGGCAAAGAGATCAATTTTGCCGAGAGCCACAAACGGCAGGCTCCACAAACACTGATGGACAGCCTTCGTCCGTGAGCATCGTCCCCCGTGCGCGGCACGTGCTTGGCTTTGCCGAGAGCCGCAGCGTTTGCCGAGTCCCGCCTCTCGTTTGCCCAGCGTGGTCCGGAAGGCTCTCGGCAACATATTTGTTTGCCGAGAGCCGTGGTCCCCGGCCCTCGGCAAACGACTATGTTACCGGGTGCCACGAGTTTGCCGAGAGTTACGGCTTTGGCGCTCGGCAAATATTGTGTTTGCCGGGTGCCCGATATAATGCGCTCGGCAAAGGCTGCAGCCCTTTGCATATGACCGGTTTCCGTAGTGTATGTCAAAAAAAGTTCATGCCGTTGTTTTTAGGCTATTAAAAACATATATATGATCGTTAAAAAATAACAAAATTGAATTACTTTCATGAATGTTCGGCCAATACATTTTCATGTGTGCTCAATTATTAACATCATGTGCAATAGTAATTGAAATATATTTAATATTTGAATGACTGTATTGTAAATTCTATTTGAGAATGGAAGGGTACTTTTCTGGAGCCTTGGCGTGCATCACAAACTCAGTAAGCAAATATATGACAACTCGTACTAATATCTGCATAGTTATGGTACTCTCATCGACATGTCATAAAATCTTGCTCTTCATTACAAAACAAATAATGTTACCGACTGGTGCATCTGCTCACATCAAATTGATCCATGATTTGTAGACACCGCCGCCCCGCCCTGGTACATTGAACTGCATTATTTGTGCCTTGACAGAGGCTCGTACACACTCTTGCTCCCTCTCACGGATATATACCCAAAGAATCCATCACGTCGCCGTCGTCGACCTCCCTAATCATATGCGATCTAACAACCTTAACGGGACCTCCTGCTTTTCTTCCTTTTCCCATGATCAGTTAAAGTCCCCTCCCATTTCCTTCTTCCCAAGAACACATATAATGCAACTGACGGAAAGGAAAAGGGGAAAACAAGGGCGAAAGGAGACGTAGGACCAGGGAAAGGGAACTAGCTACCATAGCGCGCAAGTGTTTCACGCGCCGTTGGCCTCACCTCTCCCCATCGGTCCCATGACTTGCTGGAGATGGATAACTTGCGAGGCCGGGCCTCCTCGTCAGGCGCTCCGATGGATCGGCGCGCAGTTCGTGTGCCACAAGCATTGTGGCAACATGTCGTCGATCCGTGCGCTCGAATCTTCCACCTAAGCCTGCTGGCCTCAACTGATGGGGACCCCGTTCTCAGGATCGGAGATAGGGGATAGAGACGGCGCGGCAGCTTGTTTTCCGATGGATCGGCGCGCAGTTCGTGTGCCACAAGCATTGTGGCAACATGTCGTCGATCCGTGCGCTCGAATCTTCCACCTAAGCCTGCTGGCCTCAACTGATGGGGACCCCGTTCTCAGGATCGGAGATAGGGGATAGAGACGGCGCGGCAGCTGCTTGCCTGCCAATTGATCGAGCAGTAGAGCAAGCTTGGCTGCCTGACTCTAGGGTAGCCCGGCGCTGTGATCACCTCGTCTGTTCCGTGACAGGACGTGGGGGCCACGCTGTTGTCAACAGCGGTTTCTTTTGCAGCCCAGCCTCTCCATCTCCCCCCAGCCGCCTCTCGCTACTCTATAAAAGGAGACGGCCGGGAATCAACCACACTCAAGACAAATAATAAGTAGCTCTTACTCCGGTCTGTAATTGTTGTGTAACCCTTCCGTAGTACAAAAGCTAAGCCATCAGAGAAAAAAAGATAGCCGAAGGTTGGAAGAATTAGTTGAGTTGTGAATTGTCAGGCTAGTGTGTGCTTCAAATAGCTAGACACATAATATCGATTGAGCGGTTAATTGGTTGAATAGACAAAGAATCTTCCGTCGGCAGGCAGGCAAGCAGGGAGGGATGGGGCTTAGGGAGATAGAGTCCGCATTGCCGCCGGGGTTCAGGTTCTACCCCAGCGACGAGGAGCTGGTGTGCCACTACCTCTACAAGAAGGTGGCCAACGAGCGCTCCGAGCAGGGGACGCTGGTGGAGGTCGACCTGCACGCGCGCGAACCGTGGGAGCTTCCAGGTGAGACCCGACGGCCAGTCCCCTAGCTAGCTGCTGTATGTTCATCTCTTTCTCTTGCAATCTCTCTCCCACTCTCTCATGCATGGATGTTGTCCCGAGCTTCCAATCTGGATTTTGGTTTGTTCAGCTGATTTAGTTCCGGGAGTCCGTTCTATTGTTCATGCTGATGTTTAGTAGCTTGTGTCCTTTCGAAAAATATTTAATTAGTAGTTTGTTCACCGCTTGAGACGTTTTGCTATGCAAGCTGAACGTACAAATGATTCGAATATATTATGCACTAGCATCCTGAAGATGATACCAGTATAGGTTAGCATGGCCTTCCCTCAAGGTATCTAACGTTATTGGCCCAGCAGGATGGTGCGTGGGCGCAACAAACAAATAAACTTTTGGATGTGTTCTTATATGTCTATTTGTTTCTTGCCTGTTGGTTTTATTTAAACTTGTGCCTCCTATAGAACAGATCCTTTACATTCGACTTAGCACTGCTGATGTCATCGAATCAGCAATTAGGACAAGAGATCAATCAATTAAACTGGGGAACAAAGCCTGCAAGTCTTCACATAGGTCGGAGCCATATGTCCCGTAAACTTCAGTCGCGACTCGCGACACCTAACCAATACTACTTTCTTTTTTTCCTTGTGAACACGCAAAAGAGTGAAGACTAGACAGGAGAAAAACACCAATTGCACCTGCAGATGGGCACAACAATGATGCCGATATGACTGCTGGCTAGTCATAGTTTGATAGTCTCTTGTGCAGTTAATTTATTCCGATCTCGTTACTTAATAAATGTTCTATATGCATCTGCAATAATGATCCTTGATCAATATATTCCCACATGCGAAATCCCTTTCAACAACGAATGAACTGATCCGAACGCAAGTGTCAGGCTGGTCGCCATCTTGATGGCGCCCTCCCATCCTGTCCGGTTCCTAGCTAGTACGTCACAGGAGTAACAGTTACGATTATGATTCAGTTTCCTCAAAAAGTTTTTTTATCCTCGATACCGGGAAGTTCCTTCATAAAGTAGCTTGCTCATTACAAACTACTCCTGTTGAGGACAAATTACCGTGCTAATATGGTTTTTTTTTTCTCTCTGTTGCAGACGCGGCCAAGCTGACGGCGAACGAGTGGTACTTCTTCAGCTTCCGGGACCGCAAGTACGCAACGGGGTCGCGCACGAACCGCGCCACCAAGACGGGCTACTGGAAGGCCACGGGGAAGGACCGCGAGGTGCGCAGCCCGAGAACGCGCGCCGTCGTCGGCATGCGGAAGACGCTCGTGTTCTACCAGGGCCGCGCCCCCAACGGGGTCAAGTCCTGCTGGGTCATGCACGAGTTCCGCCTCGACTCGCCGCATTCGCCACCAAAGGTACGTAGTACCGGCCGCAAATCGACCGCGCGATAACACACGTCATAATCCATAACTCTGTTGCAGTGTACATACTACTCCTGTTGCTGATCATTTGGGTTATATACGCATGCTTTGCAGGAGGACTGGGTGCTCTGCAGGGTGTTCGAGAAACGGAAAGACGGCGAGCAAGACAACTCCAGCTCCTCCTCGCCGCCCTTCGCCGGCTCGCCGCATCAGGCGGTGGTCGTGCCGGACCAGCCCATGATGGACGCGTACCCGGACCATACAGGCTCCTCCATCGGCTTCGTGCCGCCTGTACAGGATAACATCGGCGGCTTTAACCCGTTCCTGAACACAGCGACCTGGCAGTACAGCTCGGTCCTTGACCAGTACCCGCAGGAAGTGAGCAGCTCGTCCATGACGGAGCTAGGCTCCACGGGAGGGGGAGACGGGTACGGCTTCTTCTACGACACCGGCTTCGAGGACGTGGCCAACATTGCGGGCATGGGGTTCCCGCAGGGCTGGATGGGCTGATGCAAGGTGTGAGGATGTCGATTGGGGTTCAGCATGATTGAATTAATTCCATTGGTACTAGTTATTGTAGGTTAGTGTGAGGTTTAGATTTGAAATTAGTAGAGTGCATTTGAAACAGATGGTTTGGTACCGCTTTGATTCATCCGAATGATGCGAATGGTAAACTGTATCGCACCACTCCTGTATATAATATGTAAATATTACTACTTTATTACAAAAGAAATATAAACATATGGATCATACATGTGTGTATGTTTTTAGTGTTGTATACTCCGTCCGTTTTAGAATTACACTAATGTTTCTGACAATGTAAACGAACTAAAAACACGCTACTAATCCTTGTCCAAACATCCACAGTTGAAAATGGAGGGAGTATGTAAGTATGGAGACAATTGGACCTCAAAACGGTATGGCGCTGTAGATGTAGGCACTCGCAGGGCTAGCAAAAAAGTTCGAGGCTCGCCCC